>JABBOT010000001.1:44868202-45031314 GCA_016165875.1 Acanthopleura granulata | reverse complement strand
TATAAATCTTCATTAGGCTCGAATAATCCAGAACATCCCTCAAGAAAACCATTGTGGACTTTAGCCATAAAGACAGTTTGGGAATTTGCATTTAATTCAACATGAGTGAAGGCGCAAACCTTGCTTGCACCGGTTAGATTATACTTCTTTTGTAGCTTAACAATCTCCGAACCTCGAAGTTGGAACGTTCCCTCATCAAAGTTAATGTGACCACCATAGGTAGACAAGAAATCAGTACCTAATATGACTTCATATGTCAAATCAGCTACGACATATACCTTATGGAGAACATGTAATTTACCTATCTCTAATGGTAAGGACAATGTGCCTAATATCTTCATAACAGATCCATTAGCAGAAACGACGGTAGGCATGTCAGAAGCTGTAAGAGGGAGCTTTCTTAGCGTTGGGTCCCTAAGTCTAAACTCATTTTGAATAACACTTACTCCAGCACCTGTGTCTATAAGAACAGAGACAGCTGAGTCACTAACCTTAGCACAAACAGAGCTAGCAATTGAAGCTAAAATTACCTTCTTGGTTTCAGTTACATTTTCCGAATCCACAGGTATGTCGACATCGGCTGGTTTAACAAATGACGGCTCGGTGTGACGTCTGTGTTTCTCGAAGAGTTCAACACAGCTGTGTGGAAGCCGTGGGTTGTAACTGAGCAACGTTGTAACCAATTCTTTTCCAATATTTAAAATAACAATAACCACAATGATAATAAAACTCAACAGATGGACAATGGCATTAGAGAGCAGATTCGAGTTAGAATCACCTATCGTCCCACAGTCAGCACGGTCACCTTTCAGTCCGTTTGAATTTACATCAACAGGCGAAAGTTGCAGGGTGCCTTTGTTAATAGTGGCTGTTTCAGGGGATTTGGGGACGCTAGCATCCGTTTGGATACCTACTTCTTTAAAGTTTCTCTCGGGGGTGCTATTTCCAAAACTACATTTATTTTCAAAAGTGATTTTACATGGGGAAATATGATTAAAATTAGAATCACTCGAATTTCTTAAAGAAGAATGCTGAGGCTCTGGTGGGGGTCTAGGATTTAGCTTAACCCGGGTGGATTTGCCCCTGATGGCTAAACTAGCCGTTGTACTTACCCTAGGTCTGGGAGATGTAGTATTATTACTAGCATTGAGTTTCGAGTCTGAAATGTTTTGATTAGAATTTGGAAATCGAACTCTTCCTACCTGAAGTTCACTATCCTCCCAGTTATAGTGAACTTCCTCTAGTTTAAAGGCACGTTACTCGAATCGTTAGGTTGCGAGGATTGTCGTCTGGCATTGTTTCTCTTTCTTTTTCGACAATCGTTGATTACATGGCCAGGAGTTTTACAATAATTACAGAATTGTTTAGTTTTTGTTTTCTCGGGGCAGTCCTTCGCCATGTGGCCTAGTCGCTGGCATGATCTACAAATAGGAGTGCCGTCGACGGCTCGAAAACGGTCGAAATCTTTTGAATTTGAGGAGGTGTGGCTATCAGGCTGAGACTTTGTGATTGGTTGCTGCTTCGCAGCTTGCGAACTTAAGGCGGCAATGCTGACGGCGCTTGGATACGCACTCTCAGCCAATCTGGCTTTGTTTAGCGCATCTTCTAAATTTTGCGGTTTTTGAAAAATTACATGGGACCTTAGAAAAGGGTTAAGTCCCTGCATAAAGAATGACAAGGTCTCAACATCCGATTTCCTAGCTCTTTTACAGAGATGTGTAATATCTGTTATAAATTCCTCTAGCGGCTCGTTCATCCTCTGTTGCCTAGCATAGAGCGCACTGTCTCTCGCCCAACGCATTTCGGGAGCGTCGAAACGGTTTCTGAACGAATCTACCAATTGTCCGAAATTTTGTTTAACTGAATCCGATAATCCAGAGTAAAAAGATTGCGCAGGTCCGCTTAAATACATTTTAAAAATGTTCGATCTTTGGGCGGCTGACCAGCCTAAAACATCGGCATAGGTTATGAAATGATCTAGAAAGGCTTGAAAATCGTCATCAGGTTTACCTGTGAATGATTTTGGGGCTGGTACACCATTTGGCCCCGGCGAAGTATGCCCTCTAGAATTAGAGCCTGTAATAGATGATAGTATCCTAGCCGTTTCTGAATTTTGATGTGCCAAACTGGTAAGAACGGTAGAAATTGGCTGTAGGATTTGTTCGATATCTGGGTTGGAATTGGCAGCCGAATCAGAAGTAATTTCAGTCGATGTTGGTGATCCCCCGGATCTAAGACTATATCCTAATGGAACTCCCTGAATACCCTGGTTTCTGTTGCTTTGGGCCATTTTTCTCTAAGTTACAAAAATTAAAAACACTTACCTTAGAACTGTATACCAGAGATTTGTCGATGTGTCACTTTGAAACAAACCACGCTCTGCTACCAATTGATACGGGGTAAGGGGGTTCGTGTGGCTACTTGATCCGAGCGCAGAGTTTGTAGTGGAAGCGTTTTGAGTGGAAGCGTCTTAGGGAAACCCTCACGATGAAGCCTATATAGTCTTTTCAGACACAACTAGGTAACACAACGTGCAGAGTGGAAATTATGCGCTGAGGTTGCCACTAACTATACCCGTAACCTTTATAAAACTATATAGTTTTATAGATAAACCTGTGGACAAAGTGACTACAACGACAAGGGGTTAAATAACAAGAAAAGAGTTCTTTAATATATACTTACTACTTATACTTACTATGTGCCGCTGTCCCGGGTTCAAAGTGGAGAGAGGGCGAACGCCAGCCAAAACAAGTCAATCCCAGTTCAATTTGGTAAAGTCCGAAAGCATAGGGTATCTCCAAAGGAGAGAAGTTATAGTCTTAGATCGGGGGTATCAGGAAGCACAGTAACGTAGCGTATGAGTGGCCAAAAGACTTCTGCTTCTCTTTTTAATTGAAACTGGGGGATTCGCTTATATAGCAGTGAACAAGTAAATCTTTTGTTTCTAAATTACCGGTCGTAAATTTTGAAGCCTGCGTTATCTCACTTAATGTATCGTCTGGAGGTGCTCTCTTTCCTCCTTTGGGTAACATTAATGGGGACCAACGGCGAGAACCATTTTTGACACATGTGTGGGAATTTCAGCTTGGGCCATGATGTAGCGTTGTCCCATCTGGACAATCAGCCACGCCAAACGAACTTAAACCCGACCGTGAATTTAATCACCTTGTGTGGGCCTTAAACTTACGCGGTTCCTAACCCGGACACATGTAATCACGACATGTGCCTCGTAACAAATATGTATTCGTACTCGCAAAAGAGACAAGCAATACCGTCTCGCACATTTGATAGCGAACGAAGTGAGCGTTTTAGACAACACATGTACACGTGAGAAACTAGACGATACATAGTTATCTGCCTTTTGTTACACCCTTGGAATGTGAAAAGGTTTCGACCGACTCGACGGTTTCGTGCAAAGCGTTCCAATTGCCTCCTTCCGGCTTCGAAGTTCCGGCCTCGCATCCGCCTTGGATTAGGTGTAATCTGGGAGATCTCATCTGCGCAACAAGAACGGCTTATCAAAGGTCTGCTCACGAAAACATCCTGCATCCAATTACATTTGCACAGTTACACAAGTCAAGCAGCATTTCAAACAATTTACAGTCCAACCCGCGCTTGAATCGGGAACTCGCGTTTCGCTCAGGCGCTGTTGGGTTGACGTCCGTGACTGGAAATCCCCGAGAAGTTCAGTATGCGTTTAGTCCCTCTGAACTATCAAGACTTTCTAATAAAATATTCCTTCCTTCAACAAATATCCAATCACGAAGCTACAGCTCGGCTATATATGTGCGAGGAGAAAAAATTTCCCAAAGTTTAAAAAGCGAAAGTGTTCATTAGTCTCTACAATTAGTCTCTACAACTCTCAGACTGCCATTTACTTAGCCTTGGCAGTTTAGTATCTGGGCTCTTAAGACACAACACAACTGAGCAGCAGACCAAGATGTCAAAAAGCCAAAAATTAAAAAAAAAAAAAAAAGAAACTTATATTTCAATATTCCATTCCCAAAAAGTTTTGAGTATTTGAGTAATGTCAAAGAAGACAAATGTTTGGAGTTTTGTTTTCATATAGGGGTAAATATCATGCATGTAACTGTAATACTATGTTGATTTCATTTTGATATTTAAAAAATTTAGCCTCGAAGAAGGCAATAATTGATGTTGTATCAGCGGATGTGTAAATGAATAATTTTTCTTATTTCAGAAAAAGGTGATTTTTGGAAATTCACACAAATGACACCCACCATGACGTTAAGCTGTAGAAAAAGCTAACCCCTAGCTTTGGACTTTTTGGTGAGTATACATACTACTTAACGTTAATTTATCTTTCGTTGATCTTGGATGAAGGAAAATGAAAGATTAAGAAATTGAAAAAAGTTAAAATTGTTAAAATGCTTAGAAAAACTTCAAATGGACACAATTATGAACACGTGCATTTAAAATGAGTCAGAATTTCCACTTATATCTCATCATAAAATTCCCCCCAGGTCCATTAATTAACAAAACAACACTATATTTGAGAATAAAAAAGAAAGTCACAGAGATATGATATTCTTCTCCGAACCAGAAACATAATGAAAGTCAAAGGTCTTAGTAATTACAACTTAGTAGAAAATAGAATAGCCCAGAAATTTCAGGACAACGGATTTGTTTCACGATTAAATTGCTCCTGCTTCAGACTGACTGGTATCAATGTAAGTTATTACTTTCTGTGATCAGAGTAATTAGTTTGCCGGAAGCGTATCATGGCTGAGTAGTTTCAATCTCCAGGGCACACAAGGTGTGAATGCAGTTAATACTAGCCTTGAACAGGGACCTTGGTACCAGTATAGTGCACGCCACGCGTGCAAGGTGTCAGGGCAGGGCCCTCTAGTCAGTGCCGCATACGGTTGATCGACCGTGCCAGGTAATGTTAGGTGTCAGAGCAGGTGATACTAGTGTCCTGAGGCGTATTCAGTATAAGTTTAGAACGATACATGTGGACAGGAAGAAATCTCCGGAATAATATTGAATCCATAATAAAGACGGTATTATCAAGGCCAAGAGTTTGCCAGATGCGTAATAATCTGTCTAAAGTATGGTCTAAAGGGCGGTATGCAAAACGTTAGAACTCACTGAGTTTTGTTAAAAGATCTATCTAAATTTTAAAACGCTTCGAGTCATGAAAGACCTGAAGACAGTATGATGAACGACCTACAGGAACTAAAACCTAAACGAGGAAAGTTAGAAGATCTATTTGAAAATGTCTTAAATAATAAACAAATACAATGTAAAGACGATGTATGGTGAAAATCGATAGTGAACTAAAAAACAAGGCACTAGTCAATACTCTAGGGAAACCTAAAGTTAACGAGCTACGACTCAAGAATATTCAGAAGTTGATGGAGGCAAACAGCCTGAAATTGCCAAAGTCTCACGATGTCTACCAAAGTCTCGGAAAGGACAAATATTCATCGGCAATTTTTAAATGTTGATAAACAAATAATAGTGCATAGGATTTAAGGGAGAAATGTCTACTGGGAATAACTCTTAACCCTACAAAAATGGCTGGTGGCATTTAAAAGTCTAAGAGTTACCACGTGACTACAATTAACCTAAAGCAACAAGTCAAAAATTCTTCAGCACTCCTTTAAACACTGATCAAATAAAATAAGTGAAATAACCTCATGAACCCATGGACTCAATCTCGTTATAATGCTAACCCCCGAGTTATGGGTCAAATACTCTTGAGCTCGGCGTTAAAACAGCAATGACTGAATACATTGTAGTACGTGGTAGTCCAAGATGGACATTTTGAGAGCATTGTTATTGGCTTTCCCATTATGATGTAATTTCCCAAAAAACTACTTCTTAATCATATTAATGTACACATATCCTGAGCGACTGTGCGTTAGCATTTCTCTTTTCTCAACTACCTTCAGTAGTTGGCGTGCGTCACCAGAGATATGGGAAGAAAAGAAAGACAGAAATCAGGTGTTTGTAATTTATGGTGGGATGATATCCTTCTAGAAAAATGTAATTTTCAGGACATTCTTTGTATGACATTCTTTCTTCCTCTAGAAATGTCTTGTTATTGGTGAAATTTTAGGTCATTTAAAGTATTTTTTTCCTCACTTATGTAGTGAGCTACCGAAGTCGTGTGAAGCTGCTGCACACATGTATGGTCATATGATAATCTGACTTGATTGGCTGCATCTGTTTCAGGATTCAGAGAAGTATATAGAACAGCTACTAGAATTGATTAATAGGTTCAGCGCTTTGGTCCGGGAAGCGTTTGGTGATGACCCAAGATTTTTAACTTCTAGGGATAAAGTTATCGCTCCGATTAAGGGAGATCTAACTTGTCAAATGTCGCATGTATGGTCAAGCAATTTTAGCTTTGTAAAGACGAAGTTGTGTGAGTATAATGTGGCATGGTGTTTTGTGGTGTCGCGTGTATTTGGCATGGCATTTCACATTAGACCTGGTCTGCTGTACAGTGAGACGCTCTGTGTAGTATTGTTGAAATCAATGTTAAACCACCAACAAACAAACCACAGAACAGACTTGTGGGATGGCAGGGGGGAGGAGGCAGGATGAATCTTATTCATATCAGTGTGTTTGTTCAGACAAAAGGGTTTCTTAGGGTGCAGCACCCATCAGATTGGGTACATGTGGTCATCGTGTTTGTAGCTGACACAGAATGAACACTTTATAGTGAGGTTAAGTCTGTGGTTCTCACATTGTTGTGACGTATCAGTGAAATGTTCGAAACTGCAGCCTTTATCCTTAAACAAAGAAAAGAAAAAGAAAATAAATAAATAACAGTTGATATAATTTAGAATCGACGCTTCCTAGTGGCTAATATCTATGTAAACTCAGTATTGAGTGTTCTCGTGTGTCTCACCTCAGTTAATAGAAAACTCTACTTCAGCGTAAATAATGATGATTCCCCCCAAAACTGCCAGATAGCAAACTTTTGTCTTTGTATTATGCCTGTACTGAAGTCTTATTACTCCTTGAGTTCATGTTGTCTTTGATCATTGTTTTTAAGGTGTACAAATCAGTATTTAAATTAGAAATACCCATCAAAAATGAAAGGTAGGTTTGCCAGAAGTTTCTCCAATGTCTCAGGATTTTTTTTTTGTTAAATGTATTGATTTAGAAAGTCTGAGGAATGCTTAAGCTGACGAAATAGCATCCCTGACTTCCTGTTATCGCATTTCCAAATGCTATACACGAGGCCGTTATAAAATGAGTTGATTTTTTCCGTGCGACATTATGGAGAAATAAAATAAATACTGGTTAATGAAAATAAATCCAAGTGTCTGTCACATTCTTTATGAATTTATGTGATTGATTGATTTCCAGTTGCTGTTCACCTAGTTTTTTGCACCTGTTAGCCGATTTGTCAGAATGTGCAATGTGTCTCTCAGTTTTAGCCGTGTCAGAGATAAAATCCAAGTGCCCCGAACTACTGGTTAATTTCTGTGATATGCTTTTGAGAAAAACACCTATTAGTAATACTTAGCTCAGAAGAAATAAAAAGAAAACTTAGGGATGTTGTAAGTATGGAATTTTGAGCTCTAAGTCTAAAGTGATTCTTGAATGGTGATTTCGCCACTAATACACGTATTCCTTTTTGGCTATTCGTACCGATGCATTGGTTTAATGTTTTGAGAATTATGTTGATTTCTTAAGAAACTGGTTCTCTTTGCCCCTGTCGGTCTTTTCTGCCCTGCCCCCCATTGACGCCATATGACACCCCTCTCTGTTCAATATAGTAACTTCTAGGCTGCCCCATAGAACATAATGTGGAAAACACAATAAATTTATAAAAGGCAAAATTATGACTGTATGCCAACATGATTTTGCGGAATGAAATTGTTGTCTTCATGTTTTTCAAATTTTGCCTGAGCACCTTATATGTACAGGTAGGTCGGACAAGTAAATATACCTGAACACTGAAGGTCGTCAAATGTTGTCCGTAAGAATTAGGGCTAGGTGTTAAATCATGTCAGCATGGGGGAGCCTGAAATTCACTGCATGGGCTGATATAGGCGTCATATTGCGTCAACATGGGACAGAGAGTTAACGAAAAATGTTCATGTGGGTTTATTACAACTTACCTTACCAAAGTTTAATAATTAAGTTTTGTCTTTGGCCCCACATGACATGAATACAATGATGGGTGGCTAAGTTTGCCAAAGATGAAGTGAGATTTCTTGCTGTAATGAGAAGAAACTGATCGGTTTAGGTCTTTTGTAACAACTGATGTAATGATGAATATGTTCAGGAGATTGTAGGAGTTTGTATCATTGTGCTTCAGATTGAAGGTAACAGGAGCCTGTATTTTCTTAACTCTCATGAGTTGTTTCAGCTGTAAGATTCGAGATTACAAAATCCTGTCTTTACCAGTTTGATTCGTGGCTTTTTTCAGATCTTAGTGTTAAAGTATGTACAGAACAAGGATGTGTTGATGTGGTACCACAAGGCTCACCTGACCCACAGGCTTATCCTGGACATGTCAGCGGATAACGAGAAGGAAGAGAACATGGTTGAATGGCTGTGGGTAAGGTGTTGTTCTGTGTACAGCGATACTGAGGGTAAGGTGCTCTATAACCCAGAGCCTTGTCAGGTAGTGAGCTCAGGCCATCCTTAAAAATATGTTTGTTAATCATAACCCTACTTACCTTCCAGAGAAGGGCCCTACTATGAAGCCTTTATTAATACTTTGATAAACGTTTTTTGTTTATTTTTCTCTCCATGTTAATTTCTTAAGAAACCCTGTCTTTTTTTTTTCAAAAGCTTATTTTTTCTCATAGGATTGGCTTATGCCCAACAAACAGATTTTTATGGATGGCCTGAGCTTGTTGCACTTGTCTTTTCAATCTGGCAATCGCTCACGAAACCACGATCAGACTAAGCAGTCCTCGATGCTCTTGTGGTCATTTGCATCATATAGTGTTTCGTTGAAAACCACTTGCCTTCCACCAGTATGCTGTGTATATGCATATGTCACACATGGGAAAGGTTGTGAGTGACTTAGTGTTTTGTCTTGAGCACACGGGACCACATATCCTGTTATGTGCTGCAAAATCAGAGAAGTTGTTACTGTCATGCCATATCAAAGAAATACCAATAAAGGAATTGGAGAGAATAAAACAGTTTTGTAGGAAAACTCGAAGGAAACCCCTTTACCATATGTAGGTTGCTGGCAGATCTTCTCCAGTGCGGCCGGAGAGGAAGCCACCTCGGCTACGCAGTCCCCAATGATGGAGCCATAGTTACATGTACTGTGCGTCATAATATCCATATGATGTGTTTCTCTTACAGGAAGTTGGAATGCCAGCAGATTATGTCAACAAGCTGGCCAGAATATTACAAGACACAAAAGTCAGTGATGTATTTAATGTAGAGTTCAAGGATGCACACCGGAATAACAATGAGGGATTAGCAGGTGAGATCTGTGTCTGAAAGGCTGCGGCCATGATACTACTACAGGCTTACATGTAGATAACTTATATGAAAATGTAAACCACCAAAATATGACAAATGACACCTAGTCATTATCAGGATTATGTACAGTCAACTCATAACATCCATGGAGGAGAATATTGTAAATTCAGCAGATTTGATGCACATTTATTAACTTAACAAGGAATTTTACTCTTCTCTACATATACTTCCCCAGTGATTCTCAAAGTTCATTTACAGCTCATTTAGCATGGAAGGAAGGGAAAATAAATACTACAGATTCCATTTGATTTACCTTTAATAACAAGCAGGCATATAAAACTTGTGCATATTCAACTAACATAACAATGAATTTTACTCTTTTCTGCTTGTACTTGCCCAACTATTCTCAAAGTTTATGTACAGCTTTATTTACAGGGATATATGTCCTGCAAATGACATGCAAATATTTACCTTAACAATCTGGTGCATGAAACTTTAACTAATTTATCAGGTTAATTTATGAGTTACGGTTAGTGAGATTGATCACACTTCTTAAATGTTTAAATTCTTCTGTAATATAAAATGCCCGGCCACATACGCACCAGCTTTGGTCACACACAACTGTGTGGGGATTTGCATCATCTTGCCGAACTTATTACCCTCTGTCATCTGAGTGAATCCCAGTCACTGTCAGTTGTTATGTCCTGTTATTTAATATTCCATAAATATCAAGATCCTGAACTCTAGCCTACGTGGGGATGGTCACCGACGCGTGACCGAGTGTTTGTGTCGGTGCCCATGGAGCTGGAGATTACATCCCTCAGGTGGAGGAGTTCTACAAGCTCAAACACAGCTTCAGGATGCTACAGTGGCATCATCTCATATCCAACGGAATTATACATATCAGCCTAGCACCAGTTTATTCTTACCTAGTATCTTTAGCCTGAATTTTACATTTGCCACTAATTAGTAATTTTCCATTTTTACAGTGGAATTGTACATACCATGTGTAACCTACAATTTCGACCTAAAAGGCACATCTTAAGAGGCAAATAAACGTCATCAAATATTATTTCTGTTTATGACATTCACGTTTGTCCGATAGGATATGATCCATCCTTCCAAAGAAACCTCAAAACAACTGCCTAAAAACAAAAGAACTTTCTGTATCAAGAAAACGAAGCAGCTTAGTCATGGACGAAATTTTAGGTCATTTTGAGGGTCTGTAATTCTGAGCTTATAGTCTTGTGTTGTCTTCTTGACCTGACCATTTTCACACTAAAAACAATAGTTTGAGTGATGGGGTTCGTGCAGCAACAGTAGTTGGCTCTGAATAGAAATAAATATACTCTTTTGTGCAGTTTGCCAGTGGTTCTCCATGACAGACACGAAGTCAGCACCATCAGTTGAAATCAACATTACCTTTGTCTGTAGAGGTAAAATTGTAAGACATCGGCAAAAATCTAGGGCTTACATACAGTACCACATCTAAGCTACATGTACAGCAAGAAATTTTTGTCCGTATTGCTGAGTAAGGATATGATTTAGCGTTAATTATTAAACGCCTGATAATGGAGTTGGGAAAAAAACTAGATGTATATCATACGAGTCTCTGCTCTTGTGTTTCTCCTGTAATTCTGCAGCTACCAGGATGTCTTCCCAGTTAGCAGAGATCGATATTAACTACCCTCTACATGTAACAAAGAGGGAAAAATCGATATTCTGTAGTAATAATTTGAAGTTCTTCTTCCATTGAGAACTAGTAACAAGGAAACTTCCTTGCAATATCTGCACCTCATTTCAGCTGTCAACAGATCATGCTGCAATTCTATAATTAAAGACTAACCTGAATATGTTGCCTTATCAAACTATTCGCACACAGTAGGGGATCTTCCCTGTCTTAAGTTATTCGGGTCCATGCTGTATTTGCGGACAAAGGGCTAACTTATTAGTGTAAAAAAGTAAAGACGCAAGTGACAGGTTCGATGCTGTAAAGGGATTTGAGGTTATGACTTAGTCTGAGTAGTGTCTGAAGACAGATTTGTGACCTTGGTTCTTATTACAGGAAAACAGCTTGGGTCTCGAGTCACCACAGCGTAGTGAATGGTGTACATATTTTGTTGATAACTTTCTTATTTTTGAGAAATCTCTGCAAGGCAAGGATGGACATGGCCGTGACAATCTCCTTGGGTACAGACATCAGTGGGGTTTAGCACAGGATTAATCAGATTTAAACCCCAGAGGGTTTAATGCTTGCTCGCCTGAAGACGAGTGCTGCAGCATTACATGGACTACAAATCTGAGTATATTAACACCGACTTTCAAATCTGTTATCAGTTTGGCAAATGTGGATATGAGGACCTGGTCTACAAGAAAACAGGAGTGACTCTGGGTTTTACCACAATTTCAGTTCACAACTTTCCTGATTGGTTTAATACATTAAATACATGTGGTATGGACTAACGTAACAGGTACTGTCATCACTAAGAGACAAGCTTCCTTGGATGTGGTGGTCAGGGAATGGTCACATGGGAAGTTGACTTTTATAGCCGCAATAAATTCATGTTTGGGTGAAGTCCAGTTCCTGGTTCATTTCAAGTATCAATTTGGGTGCGGAAAAATATGTTCCTTTCACTTGGTATATAAAGGACGTACATGGAATTCAGATTCAGTAGACATTTTCCCTGCATACTGTTAGTTTGCTGGAGTAAGATGGTCAGTGGCTGATTATGAGGTTGAGCGGCTGAGACTTTGTGGGGATTCGAGGAAGAGAAGACTATTAACAGTTCTGGTGCTTGCCATGGACATCTGGCTAGAACGCAGATGCTCTTCCTGGGTAAGTGCCTTGACATGTTCATTTTAAAATTACATGTAAATGAATGTTTTAAACGGCTTTGTCATGTATTTGGTTAAATGCACACTGTAATACCTCAGATTTCTTTAGATGCTTTCTCACTTAACACTGATCTTCTCAAAATAAAGAAAAGGGAAACACTTTGTTGATAGTGTTATGTAGCTGGAGATGCTGCTGTGTTAATCTAGTAATCTCTCAGAGATAATGTAAGATAATAGTATCATAAATCTTCACAGATTTGGTCATAGAAGTAACAATGACTTATTGTCAGTGTTGATTGTATTTATTAGCTAGAGATGCTATTGGTTTAATCTAGTCATCTTTCAGAGAGGTTGTAGGGATACTAGTGTGATAAATCTCCGCAGATGTGATCACGGTATTGCAAGATACATGAAGAGCCACACAAAAATGTCACGTCTGACTCCAAACACTTACCGGTAAAATTCAGCATTTCAAAGTTCACATGTAAATATAGTCGCTGGAGTCCAAATTTGTCTATGGAAGCACTTGCACAGTCATATTGGGGTGGGTCGGTGCGTCATATGGGAAAATATTCATTTTAATTTTTGCAGTTTCGCTTTATAAACAGAAGAAATGCATCACGTGTAGCTCCATAGGTGTTTCGTGGTTTTGATTTGCTCACCATGCTGTTGAGTCACAGTCACGATTGTTGTAAAGTAGGGAATGTCCCATGTAGCTGGACTGAACACTCGGTGATTTGATTTCATTTAATTGGTGGTTTACGTGGTACGGTACTCATGAGTATTTCACTCATACAACGGTTACCAGCATTATTGTGGGAGGAAAACAGGCAGAGCCCGGGGGGGAAACCCACGACCATCCGCAGGTTGCTGTGAACACGAGAAAAGTGGCTTGTATATGCATGTTGTGGATATTGTAGATTTGACATTCATGTTCCCTTGTGTATAAAGTTTGTTCATACATTAAACTTAACAATGCAGTGTATATAAGTGTACTGTAGATGTGTAGTTAGAGGACAGTATGCCAAATGAACTGAATGAATATAAACTGAATAAATAACTTATTTTGTACGAATGACAATAAGCGTTGTTTTAGACTCTCTATTTCTAACATGGGGTGTCACTCATGTCATGTCATTCATGTATTTTTGTCAGTGAGCGAAGTTGCAAGATAAAGCTGTACTGTTGACTTCTCTTGGCTTAAACAAATCATGTGACCAAGAAATTCTCATTCAGTGTATGTTGCGGGATGTCCTTATCTAACTCAGCTGGAGACACAAGTGTAGACTTGATGCTCAACAAATCAGACCAGTAACCTTTAGATGCAACTTGAAAACATTATTTATAATGACTAAGATGTACTTAAAATATAAAATAACCCAAATGAAAGTATGCCATGCCATGGCCTCTGATCAAATCTGTTGAGGATTTGTGGTATGCCCCTTAGACCAAAAACAACATACCTTAATTCTTCAACCACCTCTGCAACCAATATTTTGAAACATTCTGAGGGTGTTTTGTGCCATTCTCAAGAATATTTCAGTTAAGGGATGGTGGGAGAAAACCTGGGCAAAGCCGAAGGGAACGCTCTTGTATTTACCCACCAGTTTTATGGATGGAGGAAAGGAATGTCAAGCGCTGACCTGTGGCCAGTTACTGGCAAAGCTTGAAGCTGGGTTTGAACCTACACCGAGGACCAAACGATTGAAGGACAAGTGCCTTACTACAGGACAAGTTGCCAAGATCTGCACTCACAATCTAGGAATAGCAGTGATCAGCTCCATAATCATAGGCCTCCAAATAAGGATAAAATTTAATTTCATCAGATAATAAAATGATTAGGTGGTGGCTTTAGGGGCCCATTTCCAAAACTTTGTGCGGATGTATTTTCTCTGTAAATATGCCGGTACACTACCTGTTACGGAGGAATTTCTATATACAAAATTTTATGAAATTGGTTTGTAAGGAATCAACAATGTGCTTTACACATTGGTCAGTATGTTTTCCTCCTTTATGGAACCAAAATACTATGGGGCAAGGGATGGAACAATAATCAAAGAAGTAAAATCAAACGTCATTTTTGTGTACTGGTATTGTGCAAGGTGTTTCATCTGCCTTGAGGGGAGATTGCTCAAACATTTCACACCTAGACAAGCCAGCCCTAAGCTGTATAGAAAAAAACCCAATTCTCTGCTGTTACAATGCAGTCCTTCTGAACCACAATCTCTGTTTTACGAGCAAAACTGTTCAGAAACAATGAGGAATGAAACAAAAAACGAAAAATGCTTCAGCTCACTTGCAACTGGGAACATACAACTCAAGCTGTCCATTCCACAGACTCCCACTGCTATAATCATGGGAGAGGAAAGTGGGGTTTCTGCTCTGATTGCCTTTGAAATATTTATATATTTCATTTGTGTTTTACACAGTACTGGAATATTTTACATATACGGCAGCAGCCAGCATTTTGGTGGGAGGAAACCGGGCAAAGCCCCGGGGAAACCCATGGCCATCCACAGGGTGCTGTCAGACCTTCCCACATACAGCCGGAGAGAAAGCCAGCATGAACTGGACTTGAACTCCCAATGTGGTTGCTGTGAGAGGAACCTGGGTCATTACATCGCACTGGTGTTCTAACCCCATTGGCAGAGGCCCTTACTATCAAAGCACAAATGAACTACCCACACAAGTGAAGTCTGAGGGATGAAATTTTTTACTAAAACCAATGTACAGAGAAAACCATGCAATATAACATCTTGAACAGAAGCCTCTGTTACAGCTTTATGATCTATTATAAAAATGACAACGATATGAAATTTAAATGGGATGTGAATGATGGTGATACAAACAAATGATACTATAATACACAAAGATACACAGTGATACAAACACGTGATACTGTGATACACACAGATGATACACTTATACACACAAATGATACTGTAATATACCAAGACGATACACTGTGATATAAACAAGGGATACTGTGATACACTCACACAATACACAGTGATACAAACAAATGATACAGTAATACACAAAGATGACACACAGTGATACAAACACATGACACTTTGACAGAGACAAATGATACTGCAGAACTACTCTGAGATAATCAGTTCATCTATTCCCCAGTCTTCATAACTGCCATCAGGGAGATATCTTCTGATGATGATAGGGATTTTTCGTGCCCTGAAAACAAAATGATTTCTCCTCAATTCATTATATTGTTATATTTTTTAATGAGAAAAAGAACTTCAGCCTGAGATTTGCACAAAATCTGACAATAAAAATTCATGTCCTGGTCTCTGTCTTATCATTTGGAAGGAAGTTCATGTTTGCCAGTGGGATTTCCCCATATCCCAAATATTTCAGCATTATGACTTGGGGCCAACTCCACAAGGTTATAATTCGTGACTTCCGTCACAATGTATAACATGATTTTTAAAGCTTATTTTTGGGTGACAGAAAATAAAATGTTGACCACCTCTTGAACAACACCTCAAAGCCAATGCATCAAAATTCAAATTCCAATACAAAAAAAACACTGGGATGAGGTTTTAATTTTTCACTTAAGTCAAAAATAGCTTTGTGGAATCAACACTGGACACCCAATGTCGTGTCATCAAAACATTACTACGGGTATATATTTTCCACTGTCATGACAATGTATCCCGTATATTAGTTTTGACCAAATCTAAATCTGAACTAGAAACTTATCCAGGTTTCTAGCCACTTTCACGTTGTGGAAAAATATTGCAAATTATTAGAAAATTGAGTTTCAGATATTTTCTATTCAGTTTGCATGAAACAAATTTTGATAAATTCATGACTGAGTTTTCTGATTTGTTCAAATTGAGATTCTAAAACAGAATTGGCTAGGAAAATCCCTGCAAACAGTCAAAATTAAAACAAATTCATTCAAAGTGTTTTCCATGCTGCTGGAAAAGAGATTTTATGGTTCAAGGTGAAACAACACATACCCCGATACAAGACACTTACTTTAACTCCTTCATAGCAATCTGAAGAGGGTCTGTTTCACCTTCCAGTTCCACCATAACTGGAGCACACATCCTAAAACAACATCATCCATACCTGACCAATAAAGTGCACTGTATTTCACCTAAAGTTCAGCATTTTCCAAGTGACACATCTTGCTTGATTCAAACTGATCTCTTCGCTTTATGGGAGCTTTGTGCTGAATAATTCATTTCATTATCAAAAAACCCAAAAACATGGCATCTAAAGTATTATTTTAATGCCTTTATGTGCTCCTGAAATTGCATGCTTAACTTAAGGCCTTATAGAATAATATACATTTGAACTGATAGAATACATGTATGTGAGTGCAGTATGAAGAAATCTGAAGTAAAAATGGCTCCAAGTAATTTCAACCCAAGAAAACTCGTCATCATGATTGAAAGCTTGTGTATCCAGTTAAATGCACGTGCGGTGGAGATGTCTTCATTTGTTCCATATCAAGTCTGAAATTCAAGAGAAACTTGCTCCGAGCTGACATTTAATGCTATTGATGATGCATGTTTCAAATCATTAATTTCCTATGTCATTTTACAAGTCAATGCATTTTCATATCAGCATTTTGTGGTTCCTGTAGTGTTGAAGGCGCCTCCTTAAAGAGTAAACACCACACCCCTGAGGTGTGTGACATCCAGGTTTGCACAGGCAACATCGATGTTAGGCAGGTGGTCTTCAACAAATGAATTACTGCTCAAATGACCCAACAGGTGCAGTTGAACAAAGAGGGTAGGGAAATTTAAAACTTTAAAAACAAGAATCTGTAACACCACAATAATTCATTACCTCTTCAAAGAAAAAAAAAAGCCTCCACAGTCAAATGAGTACTAAACCTACGCTATTTGCAAAGCTCTTGTTCCCAGCAGCCTGGCTCGTTCATATTTGGTCATGTATTTTGTTGTAATCCTCTTCTGCGGCTCCACAGCTTTAGGTACATCTGACGCCGGCAGAATGTCCACGGCCTCTGCTCCCACCTAAAACAGACAACACCACCCCACATTGTACTATCTCGACTATTGTGTGAGTGAATTACTGCATTAAACCTTACACACATTATGATAACAAAATCAGTGTTGGCTGTGATGTTAAGTTGTTGCTTTATGGTATGATAGGTTCAATCCAGTGGTACATTTGATTATTTGATTTGAATGGTGTTTTAAGGCGTAGTCAAGAAGATTTCACTTACACAATGGCGGCCAGCATTACGGTGGGAGGAAACCGGGCAGAAGCCGGTGGAAACCCCTGACCATTCGCAGATTGCTGGCGCACCTTTCCATGCACTAGATACACAATACAACCAGCTTGGATTATTCTCTAATAATTATGTTTTCAGATGGGTTGTTGATATCAAGTATTGCAAATGTAATGATCTTGCTCAAGCAGCACAAACACAGCCAAAGGCAAGTAGTTCTATGCTGCCATAAAGTTGTGACCTCATTCCGTGCTGAGAAGTTACTTTGTCGTCATAAAGACGTAACTAAAAAAAAGATGCGCATTCTAAAAGCTGTACTACCATGCTCACAGTCCCACAAACATGTGACAATGTAGATTTTACATGCATCTGATTGACTGCTGGGATCTTATCTGACATCCTGACTCACACACAAACTACGACATACCAAAGAAAACGCTGTTTTGCTGCAGAGCAACATTAAATGAAATTCGCGAACTTGTGATATTTTCAATGTGACGGCAAAATCAAAATGTTCCATAGTTGAAAAAGACATGTAAAGAATAATATGCTACATATATAATGATGAGGGGGATTCCATGGCTCAGTGTGATAGCACTTAAGCAGCATGATGACCCATAAGCCTCCCACCAACGCCTTCACTGCGAGTTCAAATCCAGCTAAAGCTTGCTTCCTCTCCGTACCTGGGAGGGTCTGCCAGCAACCTGTGGATGGCCATGGGCTTTCCGTAGGCTCTGCCCTGGGGGAATGTTGGCCACCGTCGTATACATGAAATATTATAGCAAGGCATAAAACACCAATCAAATCAAATAAAACACTATAATGCTGAGAGATAGACAATTTTTTTATTTATAAATCCCACGGAAATAGGAGTCACTGGACTATTCATGACTGGGGGAAAACAGGTTAATACAAAAGCCAATGACTAAAACGGCCACACTCCCTAAAGCAGGGCTTTGATGATTCTTGTGTCATCACGAGGAGATCAATTCAGACTTGGACGATAAGCGGGGAGGAGGAATATAACTAGGTAGTTTAAGACATACGGCTGTCACAGAGTTAGCCACAATTTGAAATCAGAATGTCTTGTTTTCAAATTAGTGTGTCCGAAAGACAATGAGACACCACTTCTGCAAGGCCAAACTTAGAATGTCTGGATAGAATTTATTGAAATAGTTTCATCTGGAATTAAATGTATTCTGATATTAAATGATACAGGAAATGTCTGCATTCATTGTAAAAAAATGATCAAGACTTTTGTGAAATCTACGAATTGGGAAAAAAAATTCTTGAAAAACTGTTTGTTTTCAAAATTTTAGCCTAAAGACTTACAATATTTGAACTCATACTTCCTGTCATAATATTTTGGAAAACTGGAGTGGAAAAATTTTCTTTTTTTTTCATCACTATTTGGCAAGTGACAATTTCTGGCAGAAAATGAAATAAAAACAGGCCATGAAACTTAGGTGGTTGAGGTCACTAAAAATTACCGGTTTTAAGCCTTAAATAAGCGATGGTTCGGTTTGGCCACAACACGAACAGAGACCAACCATTCCAGCAAATTGGTTACGCTTGGAATTGACGTCCAGTTAGTGAGGGGAAACAAGGGATCAAGTGTTCATGGCCTTAGAAATTGTGGTCATCGAACTAAAATTCGGACTTGTAACAGATAATGTAATGCCATACTTCCTGATGCTCTATAGGTTCATCCAGGGGTTCATCATCATCACCATCATCCATGTCATCAAAACTGCAATCAGAAATTAACCATTCCATGATTTTACTATCAAATATCATCAGCAAATGTATGTGCAAACTCTTGTAGCTTTTGACTTATGATTTAAAAATCACCCCTGCATTCCATTATCTAATCTCATTACCTAATAATATTGCCCATTACCACTGGTATTTTTAAAACCCTTGAGAACACAGTAGAAAATATATTTTCCCATTAATATTATTTTCAATATGGCAAACATTGTACAAATGATGATGCAACCATACAGGTCCGGGATGAAATCGGGTGCAGATCAAAATGCCTTTTTGCCAAAATGCCCGCTACCATAACAGCCAACAGATGTATTTACTTATTTATTTGATTCGTGTTTTACGCCATACTCAAGAAAATTTCACTTATATGATGGCGGCCAGGATTATGGTGGGAGGAAACCGGGCAGAGCCTGGGGGAAACCCACGACCATCCGCAGGTTGCTGGGAGACCTTCCCACGTACGGCCGGAGAGGAAGCCAGCATGAGCTGGACTTGAACTCACAGCGACCGCATGGGTGGGAGGCTAGGGGTCACTGCTCTCCACTAGCGTGCCACAGAGGCCCTCAACCAATAGATGAAGTCAAAATGCCCACTATTACATTCTTGTACGTTGACCCACATACATGACATCAATAAACAGAAATAGTCATCCATTTACTTAGAAACAATAAAATGTGAATAAGCCAGAAAGCTCCCGCAGACGCAACGTTGAAAACGTTATCATAATAACATGGAAGTTAAAAGGGAACTCTGCTTCGTGGCCTCATATATCCAAAACGAGGTTTTGTTAACATTCATAATTCACATATGCTATGCAGAATGTTCTGTAGTAAAACATACTGTAATTTCTGGTAATTATAAGCTGTAGTTCTCAGAATATTGTCCAGTGTTGTTGTTCATTTTCCTATCCCTTCCCATGTTATCTATCACCTCGTCATCTGCTTGTTGCTGCATCAAGCAGGTGAAGTGCCCAGATGTTTGCAGTCTCGAATGAAAAATACGAAAAGAATCCTCATACATGGTAGAAAAATAGAGATGTATAAAGGTCTTCGGTGAGTGCAAAACATGCAAATGGTTTTAAAACCATTCTAATAAGCTTTATACAAATGTACATGTTTTATATCACTTTTACGTTTATTGTTTTATGCTCGGCAAAGCCCTAAAAATGTTTGTCTTGATCGTCTGTCTTGATTTTTGTCTGGGAAATGAATGGCAGTGCTGTTGATTTATACACTCCTTGCAATATACTTCTGGATGTTATTTAATTGAGACAATGTGTTGATACGTTTGTGCTTCAGAAAGTGAAGGATGTTTGCCAGGGTTGTCTCCCTTATCAAGACCTCCTCACAAGCTATGATTGTGAACATGTTAAATGTGGAAATTTATGAGCGTATAACTTTCTGCATTCTAACGTTGGTATTTTCTAAAATCATCTGCTAGTATCGCAGAGCCCATATACTTGTCCATTAAGAAGAGAAAAATGGAGGACATTTTGGTCATAACTTAGCAAGAGTTATGGTAGCGTGTGTTTTGACTTACACTCCTGAAAACTGGTGCAGTCTTTTATATTTACTTATTTATTTCATTAGTGTTTTACTCCGTACTCAAGAATATTTCACTTATACAATGGCGGCCAGCATTATGGTGGGCGGAAACTGTCAACCATCCGCAGGTTGCTAGTGGACTTTCCCAGATACAACCAGTCAGGCAGCCAGGATGAGCTGGGCTTCAACTCACAGGCATCACCTTGATAAGAGGTACCTGGTCATTATGCTGCACAACAGCTAACCCCCTCAGCCATGAAGGCCAACAGTGTAATACAGATCTTCTAAAATTATCTGTGTGACGTTCTTTAAAAATAAAACCCGCATTTCAGCATCCAATCACATTTCCTTACAATATTGTTCAACTGGTACTTTTAAAGCCCTTCAGAACAAAGGACAACACACCTTTTCGGCAGTAGTAAGGAGGACTGTGATATCACGTGGTAGGGTGATGTCAATTCATTGAAAAATGTCCTTTTCTCGATGCACATCGGAAAAGTGGGTCAGCTCAACCTATTCTTTACAAATCCCACACTTTCCCCATTACAATTATTTTCAATGTTGCGCACATAGTGATGCAACCTGAACGGTTGACATGAACGGTTTTAAGTATGACCACTACGGCTTTGGCGCAGTCTTATACAGATCTTCCCAAAAACATCACTGTGAAGTGAAATCTAAAAGAAAATGCTAAGGACACGTTTGCAGTAGTTAAAAATAAGCTTAAAATAGAGTAAACAGAAAAGTTTCCAGAACAACACTTACTCCTGTTCGTCGTCGGCCATGCTTGCAGCTTTACTGAAGATCGTTTCTCCAGGGGGAATAACTGATACTTTATCACGCTATCTCGAGCGGGTTAGAGTTGTTGCGCATGGTGTGCATCAGTAGAACTCGCCATACAGTAGATACATAAATGTCGTCCTTTTAAAATTGCAGTCCAGTATAGAGCTCTAATTCTTTTTCTGTGTTTTCCACTGACTTTTCCACTTGAATCAGTCCTAGAGCACATGTATAGTCTCAAATGTTAGAGAGACAAGCAAAATGAACGAAATGGGATGAATTGTGTGACTGCCTATGGTTACAATGCTCCTAACCTGCCCACGAGGCATCGTTTATCCACCAGCAAAGGAACTCTGGTCATGCGCAGTCGAAACAGCTATCGGTCTTCTTGCCCGACACGACACTCGATACTATCCCATAGGAATCACTGCATTCTGGATTAACAATGGGTCTACCGTTAACAGAGGATACACTCATATGCTCTGCTGTCTTGCTAAAACATCATGTCTTTCATACCATTTCTTGTATAAACATGTTTATCAGCTTATTTCATGGTGGTCAAATTTCTGTCATATCAGCGTCTTCTTGACAAACTTCCAACACACTAGTAGCCTAATATATATAGCGCCATTCCACTGAATCATCATGTCGACATCAGACACGAAGTCCTACCCAGTCACATACTACAAGCCACAGGGCCACCCAGTTCTTGGCCTCTTACGCTGAGCACCAGACGATGTGGTACTGATGTTAATCATGTGAAAGTGTTGGGAATGACTCGATTCGAGATTGAACGCCAGGTCTACCGTTTTTGAGATAGACAGTCTATCCACTACACCACTGCAGCACTGCACTGGACGAAGAAGTATATAAATTAAACCCACCATAACCACATACACATAATAATGGTCCAGCAGTTCGAAGCGTTGCGGGAAGGGCAGGTGAGCCTCGTAGGATATTGTTTTACATGTATATTTATCTAAAAGTTATAAAACTCACCAAGCAGTGTCAGTGACAATTATACACATCAACTTTGCATGTGTAGATTTCTACGATTATTGGGAAATGAGCTAGAAGACAGAGGAAAACCACTCTTCATGTTTTTCAAGATTTGATGTAGCAATTCAGTGTCAATATGTAATAGGCAATCACAATGTATATACGGTGACAATTAACAATTTTAATGATAGATCAATAAACACACAATCTGTAAATGTTAACCGTTAACATAATTTATTAACTATATTTGTATTCACAACAGTCAAACAGTGGTTTTAATATGTGCACTGTATTCAGGGCCTTAAGTTCACACCTGCATTAAAAATCCGAAAAAAATATCATTGGGTTGCATTTTAAAAAATCTGGAAAAGCTTGGGTGTCTTGCATACAACTACATGCATTCGTTTTTACGTGTTCTATGTACACAACCATGCAAGGGTCAACACCAGTCACATTAGTAGATTCTGGAAGTTCATGTAGTACATACGCATGTATGTAGACAAAGAGGTAAATGTCACACCTGCATGTACTTTCTTAAAACTTGTGCACAAACAACAGTCACACTTGTAGATTCTGAAAGCACATATGCCATGTACACAGACAATTAAGGCAACTGGAAGCCTGATGTGCAGAATTAACTGTCACAGTTGCTGACTCTGTCCAAGGCATGAACCATGTACACGACTGTCTCTAGCTCCTGCGATATCGCCTCATGGAGGGGTCTCCAAATCGTGTGATATCGCCTCATGAAGTCGGGTCTCTAGCTCCTGTGATATCGCCTCACTGGGGGGTCTCTGGCTCCTGTGATATCACCTCACGAAGAGGAGTTTCTGGCTCTGTGATATCACCTCATGAAGAAGAGTCTCTGGCTCCTGTGGAGCGGTGTCTGGCTGCTGTGATATCTCATGGTGGGTAGTCTCTGTCTGTTCAATAAAAATAGAAAACAAAATAATTACATGTCACGCTAAAGTTCTCTTACACAAGTTACTTTAAAACTATTGTGACAATGACTAGTACTTTGAGGGTATTTACTAACATCCACCTTGAAACATGAATGGATAACTATTATAGTTTTACAGCACACTGCACTTTGGTCTGTTCATTCAAGAATTAGAGCTTCAGTACATTGTACATGGACATGTCTAATATAAGTGTGATCACGTCAGCACATCCTACAATCAAGGCTGTGTCCTGCCTCCTCATCAGTCAGCAATTTCTACTGATCTATCTCGGAAGTATTGTGTACTTGTAGCTTTAATTATGGATGCCGAAATAACAACATGCATGATGTGGGAAATTTTTCGGTCAAAATTGAGGAAATGGACTTTGTTGTCAGGTAAGGGGTGGCTCAGTGAAAAAAAGATGGTTAGCGAAAATGGTGTTATATTCTGTCAGTTTGTCGCTTGGGTTTATCACTCAATCTGGAACATTTGTCACCCTGTTTTACATCAACACCCATAAGGCACCACGGGCAAAGCGACACTTAATCAGCAAATGAGTACATCACACTTGAGGACACACAGGTCAGCTTGCTGTCTCCAAGTGCTGCTAGTGGCACTTAAAGGGGTAGTTTAGCATCCCTCTTTACACATAGGGCTATTCTGAATTCGAGTGCCAAATTACCTCAGCTCAAGTAACATGAAAGTATATAGTACTCTTTGAATACAGTACCATTTCAAATCAGACTACATGTCTCACACACACTGGTTAAAGATGTAAATGCATTTAACCTAATGCATTCAAACCATAAAATTCATGACTGCCCCCTGTTCAAGCATAAAAATATACAATTCTGTGACTTTAACACCTGATGCACGCTGGTACTGACTTACCTCATACCACAGTTCCCCTCTCTCAAGAGTAAGTGAAAATAAAATCTGTCAGTTGTAGTATCTGCAAAATAGTGAATAATCACCAACCATGAGAGAATAAAACAAAGGTTCAGGTGAACACAATATACGTCCGAACAAATACTATTTGAAACGTTGTAGATCTCAAGCTGCAGAATCCATTTTTTCTGTCAGTTTGATCTGCCCAATTGGGTAAATCAATTTAATATTTCCGGCCTGTCATGTTATTAATCCAGCATAAGAACAACATTTAAAATACGCATTGCTGAATGAATGAACTTGCCGGCAATGTATTTCTGTTTTTTAACTGTAAAAATGTAAAATCAAATCCATGATTTATTTTAGTGTGTAGGTAGATATCTCACGTGATAGTGGACTTACTCTGACGACAGATCTGGGTGAGGCAGTTTGTCCTAGAACTACCCAGGCTCCATTATAAATGTAGCACCATATTGGACAAGTCCTTGTCGGGCCGAACCTGCTCACACATAATTCATTTGTTAACATATATGTACAATACTACGGCTTCAGAACTGGAGAAAGACAACATAAATTACGTCCAAATAACAGACAGAATCGTCAAACCACAGTCCAAGGTTATTGTATTTTGGTTCGCTTTTGGATTTATATTTCTTTCAACATTACTACTTTTAATAACATTTTGACTGTTTGGGTCATATCCACATTTATTTTTGTCATATCACAACGGTGTCACTGGGCAGCACGCCGGTCTATCTCCTGTCCAAGATCGGGTTTAAACCTGTACCCTGAATATCACTATAGGCCAATAAATGCCTGATATCTATCATATTCAAAATCTTCCTAATCTTACTGACCCGCCCCAGCTCCTTCACTTTGTTCTCTGCGGACTATGTCTCCAGATAAGAAGCATCGTGTACAAACATGGTGTCATCATAATCCTTTTCAAAGTGACAGGTATTGCTTTCAGTTTTAACATCATCCTTACTTGTTTTTACGTCATGTTCTAAATCTGTTATAAGGTTAAAAATGGATGTCAGTAATGTTCTCTTAACAGTGCAGGTTTAAAAACTGCAGGCAGCGCAGACAGATATTTTGCCATGGACACTTGAGAGTTTCTGGAAAACAAAGCTTACACCCCACATGGTGGAGGAAAAGTGGATTTCGTGGACTGCAGAAACTATTTATTCCTTTTTTTTGTCACCAAAACTCCATGATCAGTCAGAGCTGGAAAATTTTCTTGCACAAATTAACTGACCAAGTTTAAATCTTCACCTCAACGCCGTCCACCGCTTCTTGTCAGCCAGGTTGGAAGACGCTCTCCTCAGATGGATCGGAGGGCATCTCGTCGTCTACGGGGCATCTCGTCGTCTGGGGAGCATCTCATCTGAAAGTAGGCTTAGAAAAAAGAATTATCCTCTCCCCTGCCCAGATATTAACATTCACTAGATAAAATTAATAAAACAAGAAGTACAATGCATTAATTTTAGACTTAATTTTAATGTGGTATGCGGACTACAGATCATTGCATGGTACTGGTACTGGTACAGGTCGCAGCTACGGTCCCAATCTTACTTTCCACTGAATACTACATTTTCACAAACTCGAATCAACCATGATACCTATGTTCTAACTGGTAACATTTACATGGACTTGGTACATGTAGTGTATTCTATTTATTCATTTGAATGTTTTATGCCTCACTGAAGAATATCATTTTCAGCTTTAGGCCTATACAATTGGGGCAAGGCGATTCTCACCTGTTTCCCTTCACTTAACGCGCCCCTCGTGAACTCATTCTTTTCATTTTCTTTATCAGAAACTGCCACCAAAGGGGACATTATGACAAAAGCTAAGTGAATATAATAATAATTAAAAATATTTCGCCGCCTTCATCAGTTTTCGAAAAGTGTAATGGTGAGAGGGAACCGGGCAGTGCCAGAGTGGGAGACCGACTTGGTAATGTAGAATTGTAGAGTATTGTGGCATGGCAACTCCAACCAACGACGCAAGGCGATACATCATTCAATATAAATTTCGGTTTTATTTAAACCATTTTCAAGAATATTGTAGAACTGATTGTCTGTGTTGTTTATACTGTAGTATTTATTTTTTTACTAAATATGATGTGGTCAGTTTAATGGTTGGGAGCACGTTATTGACGAACTTTCCCAAATGTTACAACGTGAAGACAGTGGCAGAACGGCACTCTTTTTTTGCACAAAACCCATATTCACTGTATAATAAAATCAAATTTTCTCCATTTACCAATTGCTTTTCAGAAAATATAAGACATGTGCCTGGACTAAATTGTGTTACAAAGATTCTTAAGCTTGAAAAATTTATAAAGCGATCCGCAGTATGATTTGCGAACTTTAATGCAGATTACAGAAACAATGAGTGTATTAATGTAAACATAATTCTAAAATATGAAAAAGCTAGGGAGCTATTCGCATTATTAATTGTGCCAAGAGGTAATTATCTCTGCTATTCTGTATAATAACAAACAATGAATCAGCTTCTCGGTGATGGATTTCTTTTTCTTTTTTCTCTTTTTTTTTTTCTTTTTTCTTTTTTTTTTTTTTTTTTGTTGATGTTGTTTTTTCGGGCGGAGGGGTGCAAAAATCTCCGATATAAAGTCTTTAATGAAGATGGAAGTGACCATGTCGGAGTATAAAGGGCATGCATGCGGTGGTTAAGAGCTGAATAGAAAACAGGAACATAGTGTGCATGATGTTAAATATTTGTGTTTTAACCAGGCTTTCGTATGTACCCAGTCAGTTAGTAAAAATTGTCAAAATATATTTAGAAAGCCTTGAAAAGTCATTGTGTAAATTTTCGTTCAGCAAGATTACGTCTTATATGTTTAATTCGGAGCTGTTATACATGTGGTGATGTTGTGTGTTTGATGCTGCAAACCGAATCATACAATTATCTAGCTCTGTTGAAGGTAATACTATCTCACGTGCTTAGTCTAATGAACAATATTTGCTTTCAGAAATACTGTTATCTGCCCCCAAAATTAGAAGAATTAAGGTATATATGGCTTCTCTAGGCTCCAGCTCTCGTTTGGGTTGTACTTGTAGCAGACGGAATATTTCCACTTTTGTTTCTGATTTCAATCTTGCCCCCCCCCCTTGGTAATTCCCACTCCCAAAAAAGAACAGTTCAATTGTAACTTGCCGAAAGATGGGTGGCTCACTGAAGGGACATCAGTTTCCTAAATCCAGCCCCACAAAAATCACAGGTGTAAATGAGTATTGTATCAAAAACAATAAAATAAATATATTCATTTTCTTCTGTAAAACGTACCCCTCCATTTAAAAAGTATCGAGTAGTAGCTCTACTGTTTTCTGCACACACGTACATAGGCGGCAAGATTAGTGTAATATGAGTGAAAAATGCCATCTAAATTCTTAAGCTCTCTTACGCCCAGAAGACATTCAAATGCAACTTATCCCCCATATGATTTGATTATAGGAATGAAACTACTTAGAACGGACTGATATACCTTATAGTTTCAAATAACTGTTGTTTTACCTTTCAATCATCCATGCATAGTGATGCTTTCAAATGATTTAAATATAAACATATATACTGCGTTACAAAATGTTGGAAAATTGTGTAGTACACAGTTTTGACCTAGTGCAAGATAAACACTAAACGGAAGGTAGCATCTCATAGTTTTACTAATAGTGTTGCTACTGACAAGTTCTCTTGTCACTTGTGAAACATGTATATTGTGCCAAAAGTAGTATCTAAGCTTATAATCAAATGATCTCACAAAACATGTCTGCTGATTAAGCAATCACCACTCAAAACAGTCACTACTATCACTCTCAGGGTCAGAACTTGAAAGGTCATTACACATAGTCCCATCAATTACAGAATCATCTTTGTCTTTATGCCCTAGAACTATTACGTCAGGCTGTGAATATAGTGATTCGGTATAGTCGGTATTTTTCGACTTCACCGTGTATTGACCGAAACTCGGTATCCGAAATCTTACCGTAAATCAGCGCAGTAGAGAGGTGGTCGATGATGGAATTAAGCTTACTCTCAGCCAGTAAGCGAATTTCATTGTGTTTTTTGGCTTTGACGGACACGTACCGGCTTAGAAACTTACCCACCACACTTAGAAAACAGCAGGCTAAGGCTAAGGCCTCGCCTTCGATGCTTACAGGTATAGGCGTTACAATTATTGTGGACAACACTCCGAGCCCCTGTGACGCCCAGTCCCACACTTCTGCGGTATCAATACTATCAACTGCGTTGACTGCCCTGTGGTATTTTTTGTATAGAGCGGCTCTGGCATCTCTCTCGTCTTCTAACTCTTTTTACAGAGAGCTAATATGTTGTAATCTATACTCGTGCGGATCTCCAGTCGGGGCGGGGGAGGAGGCAGATGGATCTAATGCTGCATACAATTGCGCCATCCTTATGTAGGCGTGGTTAGAATGTCTAATTCTAAATCCAACATGGGTTTTAAACTTAATCTTAACCGTCTCAACTGAACGCCATGCTCTAGATTCATGCAGTTAAATCGTACCGCTTGCGGCGCAACAGCCACGACATTGTCTAACGTCGTCTCAATCTTATTAGCTCTCGGAAATATTTTTACGACGATAGTTACGCTTTTACCGACATGCTCTTTCAGGCACCCGATCTTCAAGCGAGGAAGGATGTGGAAGGGCTTGTCTGGATTATGACCCAATATAATATCCAGAATGATTATGGTAAGGGTGTGTTGATATCAAGGTAAGATGTTGTATCTGGACCCCCTCCGATCATATGGCCCCATTCCGGGAGTATCCTCACATGAATTTCATCTTCCATGGCGTGTACGAGAGGTAAGCCGTACCGCCATTAAAAATCCTTTGAAAGACACCACCCCTTGTTCCGTGCACCAAGACCGTGGTCACAGATAGATCAAGGTCCTATTTGGGATAATCCAATTTAACGAGACCCCATACCTTATTCTCAGGATCATCAGATACAATCAGGGTGAGTTTTTGGAGCACATTAGGGCCTCGATATTGACATCGGCGAGCTCATTGAACTTCGGTGGTTCTTCGGATTTTCCCAATAGTACCCTCTTTTGTGCATAAACACCGCCCGAGTTGGAAGGCGTAAATCTGTCTATCCAACCCCTGCCGCTCAAAACCTTCGAGGTTTCCCAGGTCTGACAAGGTTAGGCGAGTGCAACTAGGGACCGCTGGGTCCATGACGTCGGCGAATGTGTAAAGCTATGCTTAAGTATGCCGTAAATGTTTAACAGCTTTATAGTAAGAACCGGCAAAGGGCCAGCCTACAGTATTTTGTACTGTGCTTTGGCCAATGCCGCCGTCCTTTCGGAGATTATGCCTCCGTGGTATACAGCGACTGCCTTCAGAAGAGTAGAGCCACTCGCATTACTGGTAGACATTGTGGCGATGTTTTCGTATGAGCTCGAGCTCACCTCATCTAGATGGACAAATATGTCTCTGTGAGGTGCCAGTTTGGGTAGTGTGGCCCCTTCATTTATTCCCCTCATGGGTTCTCTTGCGTTTGAGAATCTCAGGATATCAGCTAGACCTAACAGACTGATAACATCATCCTTTTTGAGTCCCAGCCGCACACGACCAGCAGCTTCATTCAGTTGCAGTTTAGCACCCAAAGGTCGGAACACTCCTTTGTTAAGGCTACAGACGGTGTAATAGTCGCATGACACGACTATCGACTTAACGTTCAACCTGAAACGTACATCGGAGACAATATTCGCCTCTGCGTACACGGTTGTATCCAGTAGAGAGACCTCGTACCGGCCTTTTATATTGTTCAGACAGGTTGGGAGGAGGACACTACTGCCCTGTTGAACATCGCTCAGTGTGACTAACATATTCAGCAATGTGTTTGATAGAGCGTTTTCGTTCAATGGGAATGTAACTCATTACCATGTCGGTGGAGTATATTCGAGTAAAGAGATTGAAGAGCCGAGTGAAATTGGGGTGATAGATCCCAGCCTGAACAACTCGCGAATTGCTTTCGGCGTGACTTTCCGAAAGGTGAATAAACGCTACACCTTATCGAAAATCAACAGCGACACATTATGTTGAGAAATGGCACACGCAACCGATGGCGTGGAGGCAGAACCAACTCAATTTCGTGGTATGCTTCGCCACGACCGATTGTGGAGTGTCAACGCAAAATCACCTCATAGCCGACACACAACTAAGCAACTCTGTATTCCACTTCCACGTGTACTATCAAGTGCGCCGTATTCTGGAAGAGATTAAGACACCACTCCTACAAGACGATGTATGGAGTCCGACCGACAGCCACTACGACCGGAGGCAATACAAGCGAATTTGCGCCGAGTTTCGGGTCTCTCCGGACACAGACGGACAGCAAAAAAGAAGTGGAAACGACGGGTTAGGCGTGGCTTATTATTATGTCACGAGGACAGTATACGTGAAATCGAATTACGACTGCGATCCTGGTCGCATGCCATTCCAGTGAACACCGGAAAAAGTTTACACCGATATCATCCCGCAAGGCAGCGAGGCCAATCATGCATGTGCCACCTTCATCCTCGACAAATCTGAAGGGTATACCCAGTGGAACGCGTGAAAGACACCATTAGGACTTATGTTTGGGCAATCCTCGGAGCACAGGCACAGACCCACAGCAGTGTCTTAGGCACGGAAGGTACGCAGAAGCAGTTCGTAGCTAATGTCGAAGACGCCATAGCCAGACGTGTTGACCTTCCCTCGGCCATAGAGCGGCACCAGAATGTCCTGAGGTATGCTCGCTCTAAGGTGGATTATGCGTTTGCTGTGGGTCTGTACATGGCGCGAAGTAATATGGATTTGCGAATCGGAAAAATCTGTGGCTATATCAACGAGATCGTCATAACAGACCAGAAACTCGGGGTCAACGGAGACGTAACCTTGTCTTCGGTAGTTCATGCACCATTAACTGGGGAGACAAGCATTATAAATCCGCAGCCAGCTGCAGTACCCGTGCCGACTCCAGTAGTACCGAGACCCGTGACGGCAGCTCCGACTTACAGTTTCACCGAGGTCACCGAGAGAGCACAACGAAGAAAAGGTGGCTTTAGTAATGTTTAGCGTAGATGTACCCGAACGGCCTCGTAAATGATTACACCTATAGCGACAACCAGTGCGCAAGTATTCTCGGCAACCCAATTAACGGCCTTGCTCAATGTGCTGAGGAGCCAAGAAACGATACTCCCTATAATACCTGGGAGAGCCGCTGCGGCTTTACCGGCGAGCTTAGCTGGAAGCCTGCCCAGAACCCGCAGGTGTTTTTTACCCACTTCTTCAGCCCGTCCATCTCTGTAGGCCCAGGAGGTGGTGTTGCTGGCGCTGCAGATCCCCCGGTGAGAGCAAAAACCAATGCCGGTACCGCCATTCCGATCGCAGTGAGCAACCACGCGATTGTGATGCCTTGCTCGCGGAACATGGTGTGTACACATTCAGCAAGAGTTGTGTCCACGAGAAGGATGCGGTTGATGGTATCCCGGATGCGGTTGATCTGAGAGCGGAGCTCATGTCTGGTAGCCGAAGCGGCCTCAAGGCGGGCCGCCCTCTCATCCTGAAGGTCACGTAGCCGTTCACCAATACGGCGTCTAGTGAATTCATCAACACCTGCGGCTTCTGCCTCATCCAGTTTCCGCTTTTGCCGAGAGATATTTTCATAGAGGCTTTAGGGAGCTTGTTGATATGTTCGCCTGGGATAGTCTGCAATACCTTATCAAGACCTAGCACCTCACGGATAGGCAGCATACGGGCAGGCAGTGGGGTGGTCAGTGATCGTGGCAAGTGTCTCCTAGACGACGCTATCTCTGAAGCTGATCTCCATAATCTGGATTGCATCTTCGGCCTTCTTCGCGACCTGGCCCAAGTCTTGAATTTTGACAGTATCCATGTCACTAGCTACTTCCCTTAACATCCTATCGGCGGTCTGGATGGCTGCAACTGAGAGCGTGTTCTTGGGATCTGGGAACCCCAGATCTTCCCTGATGGCAGTCCCCATCCTCCCGGTCGGTCGCCTTATGGTTGAGAGTGCGAGTGGATTTCCTATCCGAGAGTTGATAATCGTGAGGTCGGGATGTGCTTTCAACCGCAACGACTGCCGGCGATTTCAAACTTACTTGGGTCTCGGCCATTTGAGGGAGTGAGACACCTCTCTGCCATGGCGTGGTAGTAGTCATCTACTGCAGACTGGAGGAGCTCCCGATGCAGCGATACATGAGTCCCAATAGCCCCGATGTCAATGCCAGCCCTTTTTGGCTATTGAACATTGCGACCCAACGTTCAATAACCATGACTGCAAACATATACGGACGCAATCTCAATCCTAACCGCCGCCTCAGAACCCCCTTTGGGTTCATTGGTGTGCGTTAGGTCGGTCGTCATCACCAATGACCCGAGTACGATCGACCAGAACCAACAGCTACTGGATCGTTTCCGAAACCTCGGCCCCCATGACGTCATTGTCTCGGGGACCGCGAGACTGGCCTTCACCATCACGTTGAACTCTCCTGACGACGACCGAACAGTAGTCCATACCGTCGGCCGTGCTGTGGTACAGAAGACCACGATCACTATTAGCGGCAACGGGGTGTTGTCGATCCATGACAACTACGTCTACCACTGCTACATGGACTATATCGTTTAATAGGCTGTATCAAGAGTTTCCCTGCGTGTAAAGCGACCCAGAGGTCTATGTCGTAGACCAAGGTGAAAGTGTTCATGACTCCTTCCGTGCCTTCTACCGGCTGTTCCAATAGAAGACAAACCTGTACATCTTTGACGACTTCTTTCCCACAAATGGCTTTCTCAGACCGGAACTCGCAGCAAAGCGCCTGGGTATTCAAGCAGAAATATAACCCGGTCCTGAAGGATCTACGCGAATAATCACCTTTAGTGTGATAAAGTGGGCTGCATGCGAATATATTAGAGCTAGGAGGATAGTGGTATATATCGCGCCTTTCATGCGGTCTGACTCAAACTATTCATCATGTGAAAATCGGCGGACAACACGAACAGGAGAAACAGGCAGAAGAGCGTGTTACCAATCTCACGCCTACGCACCGTGAAAGGCTTACTGCGCTGGCAACGGGGGTGGGGGGGCAGGCCAAACAGTATCTTGGGAAGGCATGGACCGTGGACTAAATTGACTCCTTGGGCGAGGTCGAGGCAAGACTTGATACTTCCTTCGGAGTATCAAGCGAACACACCGGAGGAGACACCTCTGGTGGAAAGAATGACAGACTATAAGAAAGGTAAAGACCCGAAGAAGGTGGCGGCCAAGGGTGCAGGGCTCCTGTACGAAAAGCCAAACAGGAACTGCTGCTTGAACAGCTTCTGGTGGCCAAGGAGTTACAACACCTTGGTGTTTCTGTTGCTGCTGCTACAGCAGGACAGCAGGAGGCCTTGAGGCCAGTTCCAGGGGTTCCTGGTGTTAAAAAGCAGGCCAACTGGACCCCATATATCATTGGGGTAGCTAGTCTTACGGGTATATAATATATAGGTACTCATCACCGGCAGCTGCCGCCTCTTCCCGATGCGGGGCAACTACAGAAAACAGCACAAGCCACCTCCAAGCATCGCCCCTCTGCTCAGCATTTGAAGATTCTCACCGATTGTCTCCATATGGAATATCACCATGACAACTCCAGCTACCGAAGATAAAATGCTCGTAAACGCGCTGTATCACAGCGCAGTCGTGTCTGGTTTAGCTATGGAATACTCCAGATTGGGTAAGATGGTCGTTGGAAATGCTCCTCCTAAGGTAAACTTCACCCCCCGTCATATCGGGATGGTGGTCATGGACGTGGCTGTCACGATGGCTGCCAAGGACATCCTAATTATACCAGCAGATATTGTGAAGTAAAAATGGCCTCGATCGCGATGATTGTTGGGGGCACTCTCGTAAATGCACTTGCTTTGTCAGCCAGTAACTTTCTATTCTGAGTTCTTCGAAGCTCGGGGGTTGATGCGGAGCGTAGCCACCAGGATAGAACAGGCGCTGGCGCCGTGGTCTCAAAAAGGAGCACAGCGTCTGGACTGGATTAGTGACGAATTATGTCGACAGAGGCAGGAAGTTCGCACATTTCGCGGTGTCGGCGCGGCGATGCGCCAGTACGTTTAGGTCACGGAGAAAACTATTAATCCCACAGGGCCCGAACCTCTCCCGAGCCATTTTTATGGATCATTGGAGGGTCAAAAAGAACGCGAGATCGCCTTCATCCCATCCTCGGGATGGGTGTAACTGGGCTGGTCGCGTATAAACTCGCCAAGTAAATCCGAAAAGACTGTGGTGGACTCTCGTAAGACCTCCTCCCCGCAATGGCAGATACGACAGGAGTAGTGAGGGTCGTGTTACTTTTCCACACTATTTGTATGTATCGCTTGGATATTGCGTGATAATGGGTTTGCCCGAAGAGCTATACTACGCGCTGCTAGAGGTTGACCACTGTGCCCGCCTCAACAAAATTCCTGGTCCAATAGCCTATGTTAATTCACAGCGCACAAAAGTCGCCCGTTCTCTGGCGGCAGGACGAAAACACCGCATTGCGCTTCGCAGCAAAGGTACTGGATATCCCCACCAACCTCAGGGCGACGATCGGGCAACTGCCTGAGCCTGTGCATGCCGCGTGTTGGAGACTTATCAGGCTGTTGGAGTACCTTGCTACCACGGCCGACCAGTTGTCTATTCGTCTATCCAAGATATACTACACCCCCAAGGGCTACAGGAAAGGCACTGCCATAAAAAGGACTAGATGCTGCTGGGAAGGTCTCTGAAGGTACACTTCGCGATTGGTTGAAGATTTTTCTACCAGCCCCACGGGATATTCCAGGGCCAAAGTTTAATGTTGACGTGCCAAACGAGCTCCATAAAGCTGACTTTCTCTTTCTTCCCTTTGGCACTGTCAAAAACAAACTGGGCAACAGCACCTACAAGTGTGCCCTCAATCGATGTTGCCAGCCGATTCAAACAAGCTGAGCCTTTGGACACAAAGAGTCTAAACATGTTGCTGATTCTCTGGTCCGTATCTATAGGCAGGGGCCTCTGAGGTGGACTAAACTGTTGCAGATCGACACTGGGCGTAAGCTCATGGGCGCAGTGAACCAGCTTCTGGCAAGACACAGTGTGACGGTCAGGCGCGGACGAGTGGACATCCATCGGGACCAAGGCGTCGTGAAGCGGTTGAACCGGACCTTGGGCGAGCGACTATTCGCGCACCAATACGCCCAAGACATGCGCTTGCCTTCTCGGCGTTCTTCTGAGTGGGTGAAGCGGTTACTCGCAATCGTGGCGGCTTTGAACGGAGAAGTTACCCGACTCAACGGAAAGAAGCCTCCTGAGGCTATAAAGGCAAAAACCATGACACAAAAACCCTCCTCCACTGTCCCAGGCCGTGCTGTTGGTCTTCATGAGAAGAAACTCCCTTCTGGGGTTGGCATTCCCCATCTGTACCAGCCCGGCGAGATGGAGGGTGGTCGCGGTCGAGCGACTGATCCAGTGTGGTCCTGAATGTGTACCGACTCGGGCGCTTGGTAAATAAACCCGATCAACCTCACGTACCCTCAGATGACCTGCAGCGGGGGGTTTTCCGCGAGGAACTTCTCGTGGTGCCACCTGACATTCAACTTCCGAATTATAGGGTCCTACACCGCCTTCAGGAGTTCAGCCCGCTGGAGGGACATCTGTGTGTCCATAGGCCAGCGTCAAGACCATTTTCCGCTACGCAGCGCTTGAAGTCGAAGGGTGAGAGCTATACCTTGTTCAACTGCTGCCCGTAGATGCGATGTCGCTCTGACCGCAAGTCATTCATGCTCTTCGAAGAGAGCCTCTCAGTACTGCTCATGTCTGATATGCTTCTTCACAACATTGTTTTTTCACACCTTTGGCCTTTTTGATGTTGTGACCGCTGGTCTCAAGGATCCTATACATCTTAAGACGCAGGCCAACCTACTCGGCGATCGGCAGCCCAGTACATTCATCCTTTGTCTTGCCCAAGACCTTTTCGTTCGCCGTAGAATGGAGTGGGTGATCTACTGGGTAGTCCGACGTATCACAGACGTGTGCATGCTTGGCGATATCCTCGTATACGTCCTCGGTCTCGATCTCGAGTAGATTGTCCGTGTCCGTGTAGAGGTTCTGTCAGTTATCTCCGTACAGAGCCTTCATCTGGTTGTAATGGAAGTCGTTCATCAAGTTCTTCGAGAGGTCGAGGATGCTCATCCCCACATAGACGGGACTGTTGGGGTTTCAGACGGTTCTTGTGAACCTGAATCGCTCTCAGGTCATTGTCGAAGATGTTGGCTCTGTCGAAGGATGGGCAGGCGATAAGCTGCCTGAGATTGTCATCTTCGCTTCCTCGCACCATTTCGACATCTACTCGCTTGCCGAGATTTTACATGGTCTTTCCAAGACACAGTTGTTCATGAGCATGTAGAGGTCCTTCCTGAAATCACTTGTCGCCTTTTTCCGGACCTCTTTATTCATTCGGATGTAGGGCTCCATCCAGGGGATTTGTCAAAAGCAGACACCAGGAAAGATCCTTCTTAGACGCATACCTAGAGACAGATAAAATTGTAAGTTGCGGTAGTGGAGCACATAGCGTTCCTTATCGCGGAGGTTAGGGACCAGCTTCTCAATCTCAGTAGGCGCCACCCGAACGCCAAGCAGATTGTGCTGGTACTCCGACTTGCACTTTTTGAGAACCACCTTGCACTCCGAAGCTAGTGAGTAAGAGTTGTGCACCTTATGCAGCTCTTCTGGGTACTCCAGATCCGCTTCCACGATACAACCCTCTGGGTTGAACGCCTGATGTTCTGCGAGTTGATCGCAGTTTTCCATCATCCAGAAGCCACATGTCAGTAGAAGCTGACTCATTGCCCAACCATAAAGGTTGTTTGCATCCAGGTATAGGATGTGTTTGGCTATTGGGCTTCCTTTGTTCATAGCCTTCCACCCTTGGGTTGTTAACCCGGGCGTGACGCTTTGAGATCATTGAGATACCCCTCTCATTCCCTACCCGATGACGAGGTGCTGGTTGTAATGGAAGTCGTTCATCAAGTTCTTCGAGAGGTCGAGGATGCTCATCCCCACATAGACGGGACTGTTGGGGTTTCAGACGGTTCAGCAGTTCAACCTCTATGCTTGTTTTCTTGAGGAGACCGTCCCAGGAAAATCAGGGCGGGTGTAATAATGCGCAGGGTCTAGGCCATACTGCCGAAAGGAGATATTCCGGAACATCTCGAAGACATCTGGCAGTAGTGGGACATCCGTGCGGTTGTAGAGGTCGTGGTGGTTCCTCGGGGTTGTGCACTCGAAGGCCTTCCAGACCTTTTGCGCATGGCCATAATCCTCACCGCTGATGTGTGTGTCCGAAAGTCTCCTGTGGAAGGCCTCCTTTGCAGGGAGCTGAGGCTCATCAAAGCGTTGCCAGGAATCCATGTACTCATATGGGTAAACACCCTTGCGCATGACCACTGCTGGCTTGCTTCATACCGCGAAGAGATCTAGAACGCCTTGGATTGGTTGGCTGCTACCAGCTTGTCGAGAGATGCCAGCAAGAACTGGGCGCTGTCAATGAAGCGGAGCTGCCCAAGGGAGATAGAGATGCATTTCTCGGTGTTGTTGGGGATACAGGATATACGACCCTTCACCCTTGAGATCGCCTGCATCAGCAGGTGAGTCACAGCCCCGCAGGTTGTGGTAGACGACTGGGATGGTGGTGGTTTTGGGGCTTAGCCGCAGTTTCAGTTTGCAGCCGTTGTGTGCAGCACCCCGGCATTTTCCGGTGATGTGACAGTGGTCGCAGACAGAATCCCGTTGGCTATCAACTACTAGCGGCTTTCCACATACATGGCAGGTGGTTGCAGTCTTGTAGCCCCGCCAGTCCTCACGGGTCATTGCTATGGCTTTTGGGTTAGCTACCACCATCTTGATATTGCGCTAATCTTCCTGCAGCCGTCCGAGGAAATGCTCAGCTGCATTGAGGCCAAAGTACTCAATTGGCAGCTCTGTCTGCCCATCACATCGCACCACGATGAAGCAGCAGCTGCAAGCCTCATGTTCCTGTGTTTTCCCGGTGTTGTTTTTTGTTGGGTTCAGCCCGGCGAACTTGATGTTGGTGGTGAGAGCCTTCAAGTCGGCATAGGTGATGTCAGGGGTTGGGAGCTGCTTGTGCTGGGTTCTGGAATGTGAGCTCGTTTTTGCCCTCCTTCGGCATCACACGACACTCCGGTTTGTGGGCTTCCAGCAATTCTTGCCTAGAATATCCACGGATGCAACGCTCGCAGAAGTGCATCCACTCCCGGTTGAGGTCTTATGTGGTGGTGTAGAGGTGTAGTGGAATTTACCGGCCTTCTCAATCAACAGTACGTTGATGAGAGGCGTGCCAGTCGGCTACTTACTTAGGCTGTGGACAATAACTCCTTTGTCCCAGCCCAATAAGTTGATGGCTAGGTTATTTTGTTTTTAAAGCTTCGGGATCTGGAAGACGGGAGTTGGGCTTTCGATTCCTTTAAAGTCCTCACCATCCTTGGTGTGGTACTTACCAGGCCTCTTTGGATCTTTGGCTGCAGGAAACAGAACTGACCGGAGTGCCCATCGAAGGCAGTGGTCATCCCTGTTCTTTACATTCACAACTGCCTACATATTCCTCACAGCCGCTTGAAGCGGGTGCAAGATCCACCTCTCAGTGACTGGTATCGAGCGATGTGCAGCCATAGCGCTTTGACTCGATCGAGGGGGCCTCTGTGGCTCACTCGGTTAGCGCTCTATCGCAGCACAATAACACGAAGCCTTCCACCCATGCGGTCGCTGTGACGTCAAGACCAGCTCATGCTGGCTTCCCCTCCGGGTGTACGTGAGAAAGTCTGCCAGCAACCTGCGGATGGTCGTGGGTTTCCCCCGGGCTCTGCCCGGTTTCCTCCCACCATAATGCTGGCCGCCGTCGTATAAGTGAAATATTCTTGAGTACGGCGTAAAACACCAATCAAATAAATAAATAAATGAATAAATACACTCGATCGACAACCCAACCCTGACCCTCTCTGCGTCCACTTTTCAACAGGCTTCAGGATGTGAGGGAAAGCATTGTCTAGTAGCTGGTCTATGTATACGCTCATACTACACACCTTATTCCTTAAGATTATATTTCTCTGAATGGTAATATCAATCGCTGGTCGTTCTGCAAATTCTGCTCTGAAAGTACGCTGCTTTTCGCGCCAGTTCTGTAAGCAAGCGAGTGCAGCGCCACAGCCATTACACACGCCATACTCGTTAGGGCATTCTGCTTCGCAAACGGTGTATGGGGTATATGCCTTTGCTCCTTGTGTCATCTGGTAATTACGCTGCGCACAATACTCTCCGGTAACACGTGCAAACCTCTGCACATCCCTCTCACAGGATGTCGTCACCCAGCGCATGAACCATGTGCACTTCTTTCGATCCACTGTGGTCTTTATACCTTAAGATTGTATTTCTCTAATTAGAGATTCAGGATATAACTCACTGTAAACTTTTATTTATCTAGTTAGATAAATATAAGGCTGCTGGTCTCTTATCTCTTAAGATTGTATTTCTCTATATAGAGGTTCGGTCCTGGCTGTGAACTGTGTTAAACGGTCACACAAGCTATCTAAACAGTCTAACTATATGGCCCATACAGGAGCTCTGTTCACTATAGGCGTTTCAGCTAGTTGTATACTTGATAACCTTTATTTATTTCCCTTTGTCAATATCAGGCGTCTCCCGCGAGGGGGTCTCGCTAGCTTCGCTTTCATAATGCAATTATCTCTGAATGTGAACATGGATACTTGGCAAAAATCCACACAGTGGACATCCGTGGCTCAGTCGGTTAGTGCGCTATCGCAGCACAATGACCCGAAGCCTCAAACCAACGCGGTCGCTGTGAGTTCAAGCCCAGCTCATGCTGGCTTCCTTTCTGGCCGTAAGTGGGAAGGTCTGACAACAACCTGCGGGAGGTCATGGGTTTCCCCCGGGCTCTGCCCGGTTTCCTCCAAACACAATACTAGCCGGCGTCGTATAACTGAAATATTCTTGAGCACGGCGTAAAACACGAATCAAATAAATAAATAAATAAAAATCCACGTAAGCAAACGCCCGTTCGCCTATATAAATAACTGACAAAAGTTTATGTAGGTAGACACCATATGGCTTGAACTTGGGTTGAGCTTGGGTCGGGGAACCCCAGGGGGGCGGGGAAGTGCGCCAGAACCCCGATTGTGTATACTGCTCAGTTCGTTCAAGCCAAACTTTTCCACCAGTATATTGTAGGATAGCTCTGAAGTTCCTCATCGTGACATGCTGTGGTAACGGGTACTCGTACAAGGCGACTAAAAGGGGCAACCTGTTTGCCGTGGGTTGCGACCCGTGTAGGGGAGGACGGGATCCTGGTGCCTGAGGGCGGGTTGATCTTGCGAGATCCTCACACCCAACACTCCACTTCGGCCCTTACTTCTCCAAAGACGGGCGGTCAGATGGCCCCCTCCGATCAATCCTCTGGTCACGCCTGCCTCTGCGTTGTTTCAAAACTTCTCTATATAAACACTCTTTAGAGAACAACTGACTTTTCTTAAATTCCCATCGTGTGATTACGTTTGAGACGGTGGCTGTAGGGTCAATCAAGTAGTCCGTGTGTGATGTGAAACCTCATTGGGTGGATGATGGAGGAGCTCGGGTTGGGAATGGGGTGTGCATATTAAGGCCATCTATTTGAGTATACCCCATGAGGAACCCTTGGTGCCTTTCCTGCTGGGTATCCCCAGGTTCAGTCATCGCCCTTGTTGGCACTCCGTGGTGGGTGGGGAACACGTGGGGTGAATTTCAACTTATTTATTATGACTTCCATAAACCTTTTACAAAATGCCTCTAACATTCGATTGTCCTCTCAGCCAATTTCAGGGGCTTATAAAAAGAGGAAGCTGGAGGTTTTGTCAGAGCCTCCTGACAATGGACAGGAAAGTTGGCCGGCTTTTATTGTTCTCTCAACAAAGAGTGAACAAAAACCGGCCTCTAAAATCCATCTTTTTCTTTTAAAAAGGGCGCCACGAGGTGCAGTAAGTACTTTAAAAAATGTTTAAAAACTACGATCTGGAGACATTCTCATCGAATGTTTCCGGAAATAACAATCCAAAAATTTATTATCATTGAGTAAAATTTCAGACATATCTGTTTTTACATCCCCTCATAACACCCTGAACAGCTGTCAGGGAATGATACGTGGCAGGAATGGGGATATCTTCGACCTATCAGAAGAAGAAATCTGTGCAGAATTAAAACCACAGGGTGTTGTCAGAGTGAAGCGTTTCACAACAAAAAGAGCTGGCAACATCCTCAAATTAAACACATATCCGATAACCTTTAATACCACCTCTCTACCATCATATATCTACATTGGCCCGTATAGGGTTAATGTGCATTTATGCATACCTAAAAAATTTGGTCACGGCAAAGGCCAATGTAAAAATAAACTGGTTTATTTCCGATGTGGCAGTAAAGGTCATGATGGCTTTGACTGCAGCAGCACAGTTAAGTGCTGCAATTGCGGCGGAGATCACATGGCCTCCTCTAGAGACTGTCCTCTTTTCATTAAAGAAAAGCAAATAATCACTTTAAAAACTAAAAACATTTCCTATCAGGAGGCTCGCAAAATGGTCTCACTTTCGAGTACGCCACCGCAGACTTCGTTTCCCAATGTGATCAAGCGAGCTGCAACATATGTCGCAATTCAAACTTCCTTGACTTGGCCCATTGGAAACGACAAACCTAGTTCGATCTCTTTTGAACCTTCGGCTCAACCTGTCCGGAACTCTTGTTCAACCCAGACCACCTCAGTACAAGAAATAAAACCAGTAAAGAATGCAGAAAAAACGGTATATCTGAACCTCAGCCCTCTGAAATTGATAACGGCAAAAACAAACTTCAAAGTAATATTAAAACCAGTAAACCAGTGGCCCAACAGAACGTCTCTCTTAGGCCATTGGAGACCCTGTTCAAACATTTAACAGGTTTGGATCGTTGGAGGACGTTGTCCCTTCAACATCAGACGCGGATGTGATGGATACATCACCCGCACCAGGGAGATTTTCCAGCCGATCCCCAAGGAAGGGTCGTCCTCGGTGCAAACATAAAGACAAATCTCTTACACGCCTCCCTCCGTAATTTCTACATACGACAAAATTATACAATGGAATTGTCGAGGTCTTAAGGTTAATTTTATTGAAACAGCACAGCTGGTCCAATCATTAAATCCTATTGCCCTTTGTCTTAAGGAAACTCACCGGAAGACATCTGATGAAGATAAAATAACTCTCAAAAATTATTCACTCTATAGTACATTTTATACAAAGAAGAACGAGCTGCAGGCGGCTCCTCTATCTTCATAAATAACAATATTATCCACAGTCCTGTTGCTCTGGATACAGAGCTTCAGGCTGTGGCCGTTCCTGTTTCATCGTTCCTGAGTCAATCACATTGTGTTCGGTTTATATTCCTCCGAACACTTCTTTGTCAGCTTTCCAGTTGCATAATTTGAAAGAACAATTACCTACACCGTTCATAATTATGGGAGATTTTAATTCCCATAACCCCTTATGGGGAAGTAACAACATAAATAATAAGGGCAAGGTAGTAGAAGATTTTTTTAACCAAGGAGGAACTGTGTTATTTCAATGATGGTTCTAATACTCATTTACATCCGGGTAATGACATTTATTCTGCTATCGATTTCACTATCACCGATCCATCACTTCTCCCGGATTTTTCTTGGAGAGTGCATGAGGATCTTTGTGGTAGTGACCATTTTCCTATTAACCTGGAGCATCTCACTTCTAATTCTTTAGAACGTGTAGCTAGGTGGAAGTTCGATAAAGCAGATTGGATGGCATTTGAGATGTTCTGTGAGGCTGATATCACTCTCTGATATGACTCTCAATGCAGCAGATGATCCGATACTAAAATTGAATGAGCTTATATTACGAGCTGCAGACAGAACTATCCCTAAGACCAAAACCCAAAGGTAAACCCTGGTACGACAATGATTGTCGTAAAGCCATTAAGGACCGCAAAAAAGCTGAACGTATATTCAATCATTGTCCTACTGATAAAAGTTTAAACCAGGTTCGTATTCTTGCAGCTAAAGCTCGTCGATCACTTAAGTCCAAGAGACGATCTTGTTGGCGGAACTTCGTTTCAGGCATTACGTCGAAAACACCCATGCGTAAGGTCTGGAATATGGTTCAGACACGTAAGGGCAAAGATAATAAAGCAAAAGTCCAGCACCTAAAAGATGGAGATAATATACTAACTTCTCCATCCGATATAGCTAATAAATTAGCTGAGACAATTTCTAAAAAATCTTCTGATGAGAATTATACTTCAGATTTTCAGCATGTCAAAAACCAGAAGGAGACAATTAAATTGCCCTTTTCTTCTAATAACTAAGAAGAGTATAATCGTCCTTTTAATATCGATGAACTAAAAACTACGTTGAGAAAGGCACATGATACTGCATGTGGTCGTGATAACGTAAGTTTCTGAACCATTTACCACCTGAACCACTTGAGACTCTCTTGGACTTGCTGAATGGTATTTGGATAACTGGTAATTTTCCACCCTCATGGAGGGAGGCATGTATTATCCCGGTTCCCAAACCGGGTAAGGATCATACTGATCGAAATAATTACCCTCCCATAGCTCTTACCAGTTGCATCCGAAAGACTATGGAACGGATCATAAATGATAGACTTGTTTGGTTTCTTGAAACCAACAAGTTACTATCTAATATCCAATGTGGTTTTCGTCAAGGTAGACCCACTGTGGATCACCTTGTTCGATTTGGAAATTTTATTCGCGATGGTTTTATTAATAATGAACATGTGGTGTCAATGTTTTTTTACCTTGAAAAGGCCTACGACACCACATGGAAATATGGTATTCTAAAGACCTCGCGGATATGGGCCTAAAAGGCCGATTACCAATATTTATGTCAAAATTTTTATCTGATCGTCAGTTTAAGGTAAGGGTGGGGTCCACTTTTTCTGACTTTTATGAGCAAGAGATGGGTGTGCCCCAGGGGAGTATCCTTTCACCACCACTATTCAACATAAAAATTAACAGCTTGGCTAAAACACTAACATCTGGTACTGAGGGTTCTTTATATGCAGATGATTTCCTGATATTCTACCGTGCGAAAAATATGAATAACATCGAGCGGCAACTGCAGCTTTGCCTGAATAAAAATCGAGAAATGGGCAGTTGCCAATGGTTATAGATTTTCTACGTCTAAGACCGTCGATATGCATTTCTGTAATAAACGCAAACTTCATCTAGATCCTGAGCTTAAATTTTGTGATGAACCAGTAAAAATTGTTGGGGAAAATAAATTTTTAGGGGTTATATTCGATAGTAAACTGTCTTTTATACCTCACATAAAAACGCTTAAAACTAAATGTACAAAGGCTCTCGATATAATTAAGGTCGTGTCTAGCACCGATTGGGGTGCTAACCGATCTGTTTTACTCAATCTATATCGTTCTGTGGTGAGGTCTAAATTGGACTATGGGTCCATCATTTATGGTTCCGCTAGGAAATCATATCTTAAAATGTTGGATCCGATCCATCACCAAGGTCTGAGGCTCAGCCTTGGTGCCTTTAGAACCTCACCAGTAGAGAGTTTATAAGTGAAAGCCAATGAGCCTTCTTTACATAACCGACGTATTAAACTGAGCATTCAATATGCAACAAAGCTTAAAGCTCAACCAACAAACCCTGCCTACGACTGTGTTTTCCATCCATCATATGTAGACAAATATAATAAATGTCCTAACAAGATCCCCTCCGTTTGGTCTTCGTATACGGGACCATGTTGTGGAATCTAACATCAAGGTAGAGGAAATAGCTCCTGTATCTTTTCCGGAGTCTCTTCCCTGGCTTCTTCCCCAACCTAAACTAATATTTGATCTACGTCGACATAATAAATCTAATACAAATCCTCTTATATTTCAGCAAGCTTTTGCTGAAATTAAGGCTAATTATCCAAATTATAAATTTATATACACTGACGGGTCGAAGGATGGGGACAAGGTTGCGGCTGCGGCTGTCTTGGAACAGCGGGTCTCTTCTCTTTGTCTTCCATCTTCATGTTCTATCTTTTCTGCAGAAGCCCGGGCTATACTCCTGGCCTTATCATATGTTTCCTCTGGGCGTCCCCAGAGGGCAATGATAGGCAGTGACTCGCTTTCCTGCATTTTGGCAATACAGAATAATAAATTTAAAAAACCGCTCATTTTTGAAAGTTTGGCCTTATATAGAAAATTGATTAAAAGAGGTAAAGATATTATATTTTGTTGGATACCAAGTCATATTGGTATCCATGGAAACACAGTTGTGGACACGGAGGCAAAGGCTGCCCTAAATAAATCCATATCAAAAGTCAAAATCCCGTATACTGACTTTCGATCCAACATTCTTAAATATATTCGTCGCCTTTGGCAGGATGAATGGTGCTTGCAGGTGCTTAATAAAGTGCACGCTATTCACCCTGTCATTGGCCATAATTCTTATACACTGGGTATGTCTCGTAGAGACCAAGTAGTTTTAACAAGATGCCGTGTTGGGCTTTCTCGTCTAACACACAATTTTATCCTGGAGGGGAGCAGTGCTCCCGAGTGTGTTGGATGTGGTGCTGAATACGGCATCAAAAATATCCTGGTTGACTGTGTAGACTTTGCCCATGTTCGGCAAAGATTCTACACAGTAAACCCCATATATGATTTGTTTGACAGCATCGCTGGCGACGCTGTCATAAAATATTTGAAGGCCATTGGCCTGTATCATAAAATATAAATTTTATTTTCATAAATACTTGTCATAAAACTTCCTTAATATGCTGGTTTTCGAGATTTAACTGTTTTGGTTTTCTTACCTGATTTTAATCATGTCCGAACGTTTTTGGTTTGTTTTGAATGTTCTCACATCCCTATCGAAAACCTGAACCGTCTCGTGTTTCCACCTTGTTCTCGCCACGATATGGCTGAGATATTGCCGATGTGGCATTAAGCCATAATCATTCATTCATTCATTCATTGAAAACAGATGACAGTACTCATAGATCTCCCCGTCTTCTGTGTGAATACCTATAAAACTTAAACACGCCTTTAACTACTCCCTCGACCTGTTGTAAATAATTGTTCTGCTTGACTGAATCTAGCATACCCAAGATTCAAGATTGTACGCTACACAATGAACCGCTATGGCTTGGGGAATCTGTGATTGGGTTTTTGCTGCGGTCCCATTTAGCCGCCCCATATTAACCGAAGCGCCATAATAGTTTTGACTCACTAGAATGGGACAGTGTTCTCATTTGACAGTCTTTCAACTGACAATCCAAGATTGCCAAAGTCTCGCTTTATACCTTCCACCACACCATCTGCATGGTTGTGCTGCAAGTCTACCATATCAATGAGCTGGATTTTGGATTAACCTTGTACAACGTATCTTAAGTACACCAGTTAATGTTCTATAAAGCCACAGTCTGTACTTCCATCACACATAACTGTGACAAATTTTGTGTTTTCCAGTTCTTTACAGCTGTTTTTGTTGAGTGTTTGTGATATTTCCCTACCAGTCTACCGCCATTGCTGTTCAAATATTTACATTCTGCATATGTGATATCCACTGGAAATATTCGTTTGGCCTGCAGCGCTTAGCCTAAGTATATGTTGTGTTAAAGAGAGGCATAAACCTGACTTAATCCTTTCTTGCGGCAATTCGTGAAAATATAAGGCCCGTGAATCGGTTTTTCGACATCACATTCTGAACGCCGTTGAGAATCACAGGCGGGCAGTATGATGGGAACTCGTACTTTAATGATGTCCTAACGAAAATCGGTTCGTTTTTGATGTCGGCGAAGACGGAAGACGCAATGCAAACACGACAGTTCACGACAGACTCGGTCAAATAGGAGCCACGGCAATTCCCCCAACCACTTGTCTTGAAATGTTCGTGTACACACTGTTGTTTCATATCTGCGCTTCTTAATTGGCCTGTCCTCAGCTGCCCGATCAGTATGCCCTGAGGTGGACTTTTCCCCACCGAAATATTTGAGACGACCACTCATTTTGTCCTCATCAGAGTAGAACTGTCATTTTGTCTGCAGAGGGTCTTCATTTAGGCATGCGAACCTCCAAACCTTCTGTTGCTACGGCTTTGCTAAATTTAACTCACGGTTAATAGAAGCCCGATCTGTGGGTTGAACTGTACATACTTGCCAAGTAGGCCTACATGTACGTGAGGTATGTTCAGAAAAACAAAAATCGATTAAAATAAGGACAAAATGTCTTTCGTTGGGTATACTTTTTAACTTGCCCAACGGGGCAACCTGGGTCCTATCATTTGGTTGCCTGGTGCGATAGGTTATCTCCGGCCCATCGGAACGTCTGGGCCTTGTATTCGTGTAGGACTAAGTGCAGGCAAATAACTTACATTTAGATCACGCTATAGTCACGGAGGCGCTGGTTAAGTCACTAGGGTGACAGATTAGAGAAGTGCACCTCATGTTGTTGTTAGAAACAATGGCCTTTCAAGAGTTTACGACACGGATAGCTAGTAATCATAAATGCGCAATAAAATCTAAATTTTACCGCAGAAATATTTCAATTTTTACTTCTGTCAGGAGCATGCAATCCATGCAGTTAACCTGAAGTAATCATTCAGAAGAAAAAAAAAAATATTTTGTGACACAAGACTCCACTCAGATCTGTTTTTCGTTTTTTACATGCTTGTAAAGCGCCAACTGTCCGTAGCAGACGAACAAGATCACCGACAGTGGCAGCGCACGCCGCACATGTACACACGGAGTGATGACGTGTGTTGTTCTCTGTGTAATGTTATCATTAAATGTGACCTTGCGAAACCTCCGTAATATGAAGGTGAACTGGCCCGTTAAATGTATAGAGGACATTGTACAGTGAAGGTTGGATATCATAAATATTGTTGGAGTGAGAGGAGGAAATGATAACACACGAAACGTGAAAAATTTCATCCATCATGCTCTATCATGAATTTGACTGGAGTTTTCTCATGGGACAAGGACTACGAGGCCCGGAGAGTTTAGGGCTTGCAGATTTAGGGACAGTACTGTGAGGCCAAACGTTAACATGTAATTAAACTGAAAATTTATAGTGGTGTGCCGCCATTACATTGCCTCTAGAAAAGTGGAAGCGCTAATGTGGCTACTGATTCCTTCTGATTCAAGGAAAGTTGTGGGAATTACCTCCCTTAGAATGCTCTTCCGGTTTAACTGGACCTATAACCCACGCTTAACAAGTTACACGTTGGTACGAAAAGACGATTATTACAATTAACTGCAGTGATGGTTAACCTTGAAGGTCTCCCCAATCCCGACAAGATCTTTGATTCTTGGTATCCTATTCTTATTGGCATCGTGGTTGGAGTGCTGTATGGCTTTCGGTAAGTCAGAAATGTGAAGTAACAGGCACTTACGTAGCCTAATGAATTAGACGTTGTATGCTACCGATACAACGTCTAACAGAGGTCTATCTGCAAAACGAGGAGCATTTTCCTGTCCGCATCTAGATGCAGCCTAGCCTTTAAAATCTGTATGTTCCTCAATCAGCAATAATTAGCTTTGGGGATCGCACAGTGCATGAGTTTTCATTATTAATTACTTGCCGTTCGCTAGACATTTTTGATTATCCTTCGCACTGTGGGAGTTTTCGGCATGTGAACTGCCCAATGTAACATTGTGACCCCATCATCGAAGAACTCCACATCACGGAGATTAGCGGAATCTCTTCACGGCTAACTAAACATGGCGCACTGCTGGAATTTTTGACGGAAGCAATGGTCTAAACCAGCCAATATGGCCCTAACGCAAGCGTTTTAAAACCGCTGCGACATGCGATCCCAACGGTTGATCATTGCTGACAAACCGAATCGGCATTGGAGCCGTCTCGTGAGATTAACGCTGTATGGACAAGAGATTGGTGGGTGCTCTCGCTATCTGGTGCTAGAATGACATGGTTTGAGCTAGTCGAATTCCGCTACCCTCTTTCAGTCAGTTTTTCTTCGTTATTTTTTCTAGATTCTGCTCACACAGAGCGAAAATGGGTCATGGAATCGTGTCTGTCAGATGTGTGTTCTATAGTGACTACCGGAAATCACGTCTTTTTAGCGTTTTTTTCTGTTAAAAGCTAGGCAGCATCTTAATGTGGATAGGAAAATACCCTTCATTTTGTAAATGAGCCTCTGTTAGATATTGTAACCACAGCATATACAACGTCTATTTCATTAGATTAGCACTTATATATAGGTACCAGTGTTGTTATATGATTACCTTCTTGGATGAGACAGGTTCATCGTCTGTCGCTTTGACTGTGACTGTAATAGCATCAGTCACAAGTATGCCTTTATGTGTCCTATATATATCTAAATAAATAATGTAAATCGTTATGGATCTACAGTCAGATTTTCATAATGTTGTCACTTACATGTACATCCCTCTGATTCAGTGACAAGAAAGGTTGAGATTTCCGGTTTGTCCACTGAAATTCAGCTCTTCACTTAGCCCCAGACTGCTGTTCAACTGGTAGTCCTGTTTTAATTACTGATGGATTTCATAGCCACAGCACTTTCACTGCAAGTCATCTAAGTCTTTTCTGAATGATGTTTGTGGTCTAAAACAGGTGTCAATAGTCTGAGATTGCTCTGACGTTGGGATTTGCATTAGAAATGACACAGTCGCTCAAGCCCCACATTAGAGACACCTAGTGTGACACGTGGTGACTAATAGTTGGCTACCTCTTGCTTTTTTTGTCTGTCTCTCTATCTTGTTCGACTTTGTGCGAAGCATTTCTCAGCAACTATTACACTTAGGATTCTCAGAGTCTCACAAAGTGACCTGAAGTTGTGCACTGTCAGGTTATTTTTTCATGTTTTGGTCCATTTTAGGAGTTATTTGCCCTTAACCATATTTTTCAAATGTGTCCAGAGCATATCTCAGCAACTATTAGGCATAGCATTCTCAAACTCACGCAAAGAGTACAAAATGACCTGAAGTTGTGCACTTTCAGGTTATTTTTTCACATTTTGATCAATTTTAGAAGTTGTATATATTGCTCAGATTTGTGCACAGACCCAATTCCTCTTTCACAAACACAGAAAAGTACAGATTTTAACCCCCACCCTGCTATTTTTCTTGCCATGCATTTGTCCATGTTGTTATTGAATCCATACCTCTTTAAAGTATATCTTTTTTGGTTGTTGTTTTCATTTGAATCTTATTGAAGTTGTGCATTTTCACACAAGTGTAGTCAGTCCCTTATAAATATATTAATGGTTGTGCTGTGTTTTTATTTTTCTGGAGGGGAGGGGGGACATACATTTTTGCAGTCTCTGATTGCTTTCTTGTTTATATAAATTTAGTTTTTCTTTCGGATGACAAATACTTATAGTAAATGTGTTGAAATTATGTAAATAATTGCATCTGAATATTGTTGTAAATGTGTTCTTCAATCATTATTTTATCCCTGTACTTGGGTAATACATATGGTCTTCGTGAGTGCTGCCAATTTTCATAGAAATTGTTCTTATATTCCAGTATTTATATTATTATATTTCATTCATGTTTAAAGAAAATACACAAATTTTGTGACATCACTGACTTTCAGATGAATGAACCAGGGTTGCTTTGACGTCAGCATGTTCCAAATGTATTGAACATGTGATGCCCTTTATTATTTTGTGGCCAAACATAAGCTACATGTACAAACTGCATACACTTATGTGAAATAATGTACATGTATGGAAAAATGCATGTATAACTGGATTATTACCATACATTAACACTGATAGATTAATTTTCATATCAAAACTCGTGGCAAATGACCTTCCCAATCGTTATTGTTTCATGTTATTGTTTATCAAATGTGATGACTTTACATGTATACAACATTTTATGAATATTTGTAGTGAGGTTTAAAAAAATTGTTAACCTCAGTGTGCTTTTGAAAAGAAAGCCTGCTTAAGAGGGTGAAGCAGGGGATGCTAAGGCCTTGTACACATACATGTTAGTTGCATTTACATGATTTAAAGTAAAAACGGACCATAGGCTGGATGCAACGAGATACATATGACAATTTGCCAACTATAGCACTGTAATGACTGCTTTGATTTTAGAATCCATGCTATTTGCCTTTGTGCTTAATACTTCTGATTAAAAAGTATTTATTGAAATTGTAATGGGCATATTGTATTAGTGTTTTTAGTGTTTAAAGTGGATATGGATTTATGGTTTTGAAGAATGTTAATTTTGAAAAACTTAATATGGGCTTGGATTAATAGAACTTCCACAATTGAAATGGAAATGCGAATGTTTCTTTTTTCAGGAAATTTTTGAGTTTAATATTTTTTTGCACTTGTTCCCAGCTCAGGAAACTTTTGCATTTCTTTCCTATTCTGGAAACTTCTTTTAATGTTCCCTGTTTTGGAAACATTTTTACCATGCATCCTGATTAGGAAACTATTCATTTTTAGCAGAACAGGAAACACAAGACTTACATACATAGCGTTACTGGTTCATTGTCGTTTTGCCTTAATTTCTTGCCTTATTGCATTTCGCCGTAGCAATGTTAAGAGAGGATTAGTGCCTTGATCCGACTCCTCGCCATTACTTGCGGTGAGTGGATTAAGGTAGATTAAGAGGTGAATGATTCTCGATCAACACTCTCAGACATGTCAAAAATAAGCTTATGTATCATCCAGTTTATTTACAGAAGCTTACAATGAACATTATTCACCATGTGTATCTGGTGAAAACTACATTACATCATTCCTAAATTCTAGTTCATACAGGTAATATCCTCCTGCTGTCCATATTGTCGCTGTTAGCAAGGTTATGCAGAATATCAAGAACCAAGCTTTTGAAGAAATCACGTCAATGTAGTTAGGCTGAAGTTAGGATGTTGTTATTTCCTGCCCTTTTGCTAGATTGGTGTGTTTCACAACTTTAAGGATAAAATTCATAACTGGTTTATAATATTAGGTAGGTGTGTTGCATATGAATATGTGTCTACTATCATGTAGTTTAACATGGTCACTGTTATAATATAGCTTGGTAAATAGCCTGGAAATTTTGATAGATTTAAAATAGAATTAAATTTGACTGAGTTGTTTCTTAAGGATTAAATGGTGTGTAGTTAAAATAGTAGATATAGTACATTTTTCCTATTTGACATGCTCGTAGAGTATACCTGGTCAATTTAGTGGTGGTTAAAAGTTGTTAGATGTATACATTAAAGTATCTGTAAATGCAGTGTTTTTGATGTTATAAAAACACAAATCCTAGTTAGCCTTGTGCTGATTAGAACTCCCACAGCTCGGCAATTAATTGTCCTCTGTGTGATCCTCGCTGGGGCTATAAAAGCCCTGCCCTGATGTGTGCTAGCAGTCAGTCTTGCAGTCAGTCTTGCAGTCAATCTGGTAGTTAGAGTCTTGAAGGCATCAGGAGTTACAGAGTTATTGTCTTATGTCTCCAGGTAGTACAGGATGCCAAGAATACAAAAAGATGTCTCCACTTCTGTGTTTTTTTCCTTTTCTGTGGGTCGTACCAAGTTAGCTTCCCCAAAGTTTAGATAACTGGTGGTCAACAAACACCAATAACTAGCTCGGTTACACCAATATCATCCATGTATCATGATGAACTGGTGAACCTACGTACAGATGAATGCCTTGACGATGTTGAATATGTTGCTCATCTTATGCCCACATTCCAGCAGATGAATGATTCCTTGTACCGTCAGTGGCATAAGCAGTTACCAGCCTTACCATAGAACAGATCCACAATCCACCTAGAAGAAGAATGGACAAGGACTCTGACGGATGATGATTTCCTTCAGATCAAGAATGGTGACAACAATTAGATCTTGATTTTTAGTACCATTAAAACCCTGAGGTATCCTTCTACCTGTCCAACAGTGTTAAGATCTACATGCTCCATGGCTTTGTTGAAGGACAGATATTTCCCCTTGTCTATAGTTTCCTGCCTGACAAGTCTCAAGCCACCTATGAATGTCTCTTTCATCTACTTTGTGTTAAGGAAGGAGAATGTAATATTGATATCCATCCAGCCTGGTTTTAGATGGACTATCAAAAAGCCAACACAGTGCCGTCCAAGAGGTATTTCCAAATACAGAGGTCAGAGGATGCTTCTTCCATTTTACTCATTGTATTTGGAGACAGGTGCAGAAATTAGAACTCTAAAGTATCTACCAGACAGATACAGAGCTACACAGGTTCTCACGGCAAATCAGAATGTTCTTGACGAAGTTTGGATTGAGATTGCCAACCAACAACCAAATACACCAGCGACCAAGCTGGCCGGCTGTGTTACACAAACCTGGATAGAAGACCAGTTTTCACCATCTGTATGGAATCATCATGACAACAACAGTGCAAGGACCAGAAACCATTTGAAAGGATGGCATTCGAAGCTGAACAGGGCAATAATGAAAGCCCATCCTAACTTGTTTGAAGTGATCAATATGTTAAAGAAGGAACAGGCAGCCAGCGAAGAAAAACTTATGCAGCTAGATGGTGGAGCACAGCCCCCTAGAAAGAAGAAGAAGTACCAACGCACTGGTGAAAGACTGTCCAGTCTCAAATGCCAGCTCTCCCGTAACAGGGAATCAGCTATGGAATACACAGATTCTGTTTCGTTTTTGTTACATTTGTAAAGATGTCTGCTAACTTTCGTAGTGAGGAAAAATAAAGTTAGAAATCTCTATATGTCTGTGTACTCTTATTTTCTCTACATGTTTATCAACACTGCTATGAGCTGATCTAAAGTAACCCAGGGAGTAACTTTGGCATTCGCATTTTAGCCGTACTGCTAAGGGGAGATCTACTGGAATTTTTTTTTAGTATGGATGATGGACTCATGATGAATGTCAGAATTTTAAAATAAAACCGAGTCCATCTTTTTATGTTGCATTTGCGTGTGATTGTTACTCTTTGGTATTGGTCAGGCCCCTTTATTTAATTAACTATTAAATGAGATAAAAATGAGACTGTTATTTCTTTGTCTAGGGCTTACTTCAGAGGGGCTCAGTGTCAAAGTGACACAAAGCTAACAGGAAAGACAGCTATTGTCACTGGTGCCAGCTCTGGAATTGGGGAACAGATTGCTCTGGACTTTGCTCGGAGAGGTGGGTAGAATCTTTGATGAAGACAGCAACTCTTTCAGATTATATAACAAAAACCAAATAAACATCAGAGGGAGCGAGTCGTGGTCTGGATGTTAAAGATGCTTGCCTTTCAATCGCTGTGATACATTGTGCAGGTGCAAAACTTGGGCATTGAGTGTGTAGGGTTTCTTTCTCTGACTGTTTGTGAGACCTTGGTCACAGTAATCAGTCTATGAGATTTGTGGGGAAGTTTGCTTGTGTCTAAAATTCATTGAAGACCACTTGTCTTTCAACATTATGATATGTGCATATCAAGAACTTGCCAAAGATTGCAGGTTTTTTGTTTCCTCCACCCATAATACTAACAACCATCATAGATAAAGTGAAAGATTCTTCAGTATGATGTTAAGCAACAATGATAAATAACCATTTGATTAAATACATGTAAAAGAAGTCTTGTTTAATAACATATTGAGTGTATGTATTTGTTACATGGCAACTCTGATTTTTATGTCATATCATAGGAGCCAGAGTTATCCTTGCATGCAAGAATGAAGATGCTGCCAAAGAAACTGTGGATTATATAAAGTGCAAATCAAAAAAGAAGCACGATGTATTTGTGCTGCCTCTAGATCTCTCCTCGTTCAAAAGTATCCGAAAGTTTGTGGAAACTTTCAAAAAAAGTAAGATATACTTATGGTTGTCTTTCAGATAGTATGTAAGAATGTTGTGAGTATTAATTGCGTCAGTGGAATAATATTATTTCATCATGATAGAAAGAACTTTCTTTATAGATCTTTACCTCTGAGTGTCATAACATTGAAGATTTTTCAGTTTTGTTTCTGCCACACTAAAGCTGTAATGCTGCCTGATCATTTGTAAAATTATCATTATTACCTGTAATTTACTTATCTTCATAAAATATATGCCTATGGAAATAGTCCGTGACTGCATTTGTAACTGAATATATATTTGAAAAGCATTGATAGACATGATAGATCTTAAATGAAAATCTGTTAACCGAAATAAAGTTTCCTGAGGTAAAATCTTGTATTTTGCTATTTTCTTGCCTAACTTTCAGCGGAAAGCAAACTGAACATTTTAGTAAACAATGCTGGGATAATGATGGGGCCCCAGAAAGAAACTGAGGATAAATTTGAAGAGCAGTTTCAAGTGAACTATTTGGGTATGTAACTGCATGTATGCCAAAAGAAACTGACAAAAAATAAAGTTCCAACAACGAGTTGAAAAGTAACTAAAATTTAATAATAATTTGCCTCAAATCTTATTATAACAAAGTGTAACTTACTGTATTGAACATTCTGTTTATATTGCAAGAGTAGAAAAAAAATGATGGTTGCCATGCTCACAAGTTATAAAATAATATAAAATATTAAGAAATAATTCATACCTTGTAATTTATACCAAATTAGATGTTTGTTGCTTAAATAATCTCACATTTTAATCATTGAAATCTCTCACTATCAAAGACGTACAATCGGTTAAATACATCGTAAAAAACTGTTTTTTCTTCAGGTCATTTTTTGCTGACAAACCTGCTGTTGGATGTGATGAAATCCTCCACCCCAGCTAGAATCATTAACCTAACGGCATCAGCTTATAAGCTGGGAGAAATTAACTTTGACGATATTAACGGAGAGAAAGAAGCAGAGTTCAACTCCGGGAAACAGTTTTCTCAGAGTAAACTAGCTGTCATCTTGTTCAGCCAGGAATTGGCACACAGATTAGAAGGTGATAGTTTTTGGTGATACAAGATCAAGAGATTTTTCGAACTTGTACCCATTTACAAATACGCCGATATAGTCCTGCTTACAAAAAAAGACTAAAAGCTTTAACAAGATTCCTATTGGTTCTGTAGGATTGTTTTAAACAAGTTTAAATTTTTTTTGGTATCTTTTTTTGCACAATAATCTTTAAACAGTTTCAGGCTTTCATTGTTATAATTGGATTTTGTGGGAGGGGATGGAACTCACACAATGTTGAAAACAAGGTTCGCTCAAGTGGTGTTCAACATTTTTTGTAACATTGTGTGAGTTGTATTTTGACCCCTCCCTAATGTAATCATTTTGATGGTGTTCTCACCGGATTGCCATGCATGTATTATCGATAAATAATGTGCAGTTAATTTTTTCTAGAATCCGGAATATGTTTTTGTTGCTTTTATATTGCCGTGGAACTCCAATACAGTTCAGGCTTTTATCTGGAGGTTATATGAGGTTTTCCCACTGAATTTGATCGATTTATCATTGTAATGTAGGTTATCATAAAAAATAAGTGCATGTAAATCTTTTTCCTTTTGCTTCACAGGAAGAGGGATTAATGTATACTGTGTAAACCCAGGCATTACCAACACCAACATCCACAGACACTTTGTCTTCAAGACAAATGCCTTTGTCAGTCTGAGCTTCTCTCCATTTACCTGGTTCCTCATGAAATCTGCTTATGACGGAGCACAGACTGCGATATACTGTGCTGTGGCTGATGAAGCCAAGGACAGCAACGGCAACTACTACAGGTATTGCAGTCATTTCTCACTTGCATTATGTTATATTTGCTGATTATAAGTATTTTTAGGGGTCCACACAGATTCCCTGTGGGACACCTTTTGAAATTGTTCGGATTATTATTATTTTTAGTCCTCTTGTAAAATTGCAACATCTCCCAAACTACTGAAGGTAGAGAATCCAAACTTTGCAGTCTTGATTATTCATTGGCCAGTCATGTGATTTAGCAGACATTTTGAATTTCGTTGTTGAGCTTAAAAAATCTTTTTCTCAACAACAGGTAAAGCTGTCGGGATGAAATTCCATTTGCTCTTTCTAGGTGGATGGCCCTACTCAGCTTCCCTCACAGGTTTAGTCTGATATGCAAACTAGGCTGTAATTGACCTTTGAAGTTACATAAATATTATATCACCTCTAAATTGTACTTAAAATGAATAAACAAACATACTGTCTCATGCTCCTTATGTCAGGATTGCAAATCTGCAAGAATTATTTTCGTATATTGTATAGTTTTCAAGCTATCAGAAAAACACCAAGACAAATTCGTCAAAATCTTCCCATTTGAATAACGTGGGAGCTTTGTGCAAGACCAAAGCATTTACTGTGTTTTCGCAGGCATGAACGGGGTATTCTAATTCTGTCTGGCATCGGGAGCAGTACATCAAAGGAACAGTCTCTCCCTACACGTGGCAGGGCCGTTGTATCTTGACACCACTATTTTCTTTTCACTGGCTTTCATCATAGACCTAGTGAACATTGTACCTAGCAGTCTTAGGTTCAAATCCAGTTAAATCTTGCTACTCTTTTTTTTTGAAGTATCATGAAATTATCCCTGCACTTTAAGGTTCAAATCCAGTTTATTTCTTTTCATTTGTAGACGGATATGTTTTCCCCACAATATTTATTTCTCAACCTGACCTACTTTGGACGCCATATTGCCATGAATAGAACGCGCTGACATCTCATTTTTTCAAGACAGATTTATATGATTGAGCTGAAATTTATAATACAGATACAACACCTTGGGGCAAATTAACTGTACAAAAATCATTTTTATATCATGAAAAGTGTGGAAATGCACAGATTATCGAAGTTGTCTTGTGATGAAAAGTTTTTGAATTTAAATATTTTAAATATGTACCTGTGTAGTTTAGCTTTCTGATCACAAATCTGATCTTATTTCTCTCGATGTGCACTTTTAATGCAAATTACAATCAGAGTTTGAAAAAATGCTATTTTTCTCATATTTGGAAGTTACGTGACAGAAAAACGTTACAAATGTAATGCTGGAAATTATGTAGTGCAAACGGCCAGATATGTACTATGCAAAATGTGAAAAAGCAAAATTCCCCCATATTTAGATGTTACGTGATAGTAAACCGTTATAGCTGTAAACGTGAACATCACTGAGTGAAGTTTACCTTGAGAATTCATTCAGGCTACACTGTATTCTTTGTCTTTTCTTATGGGCTATGAGCAAAGGATCAAAGCTACATTGCTTTCATGCGGGTTTCTAGGAGTAGGTTCATCGTATGTACGATACGTGGCAGTCATGGGTTCAAATCCAGTTCGCTCTTTTTCAGTATTTTCAGTTTTTTCTCTTTTGTATTATCATGAAGTTATCATGGGACTAGCAGATATGGTAAATAGGTAATAGTCTGGACCCCGGCAGCGCTGTTGGATAAGAGCTTTAATTTAATCTGATATCGTTTATCTATTGTCAGAGGTAGCATAACTACTGAAGTCAGGTTGCAACATGTTACACTTTGTTGGTTTATTGACATTCAGAACAACAGACTAAGAGCCCTCTGACATTTCTGATAACAAGGATGACAGCAGCATATAGTGCGTGTACTTGTGTGTAGAGACAGGTAAACATAGGATACAATTCTTGGTATACTATTGGAAGCAGAAATTCTGAAGTCAGCCTGTAATGTGTTGGATAGCAGCACTACTGGAGTCAGGCTCTAAGTGGAAAGGTAGCAGAATTATGGGAATTGCACTGCAGTTTAGACCGAGATAAGTTGGCCATGTTCCCAATTTTGCTACCACATTAATCGCTACATTCAGTAGTTTGGAACTCGGCCATGTCGCCTTTATTGTGTAGATAAGTGTCAGATATGTACACGACAAAAACAGGTTTATGCTGATTTCATACCACTGCATTATGTAGCAATAATGCAGACCACTACAAAACAGTTAACACAAATGTGTACTGATGCACCTCAGATAGTATCCAAGCTTTGTTTGGCCTCCATTTTTTAATCATATGTCTTTGTTGCTAGTGTGGACTCGGTTGCTCTTCCCAAACTTATCACCAACTTCCATACCAGACTATTTGCTTACTGTTCCTTGTGTTCATTATTAAAACAAAAACTTTCAGTCACTCACAGTTCATTTTTAAGACTACCAGACTAGTTGTCATTTGGCCATTTAATAGTCTACACCTTCTTGATTTCAATCTAAGTGTTCCATGAGTTTATCTTTTTTCCGTTTGATGATTTGTGCAACTGACTCAGATGGAAATAGTGGCTCGCAAATGTTGGCTTGCTGTTGATGGACCAGGTACATTTGTGTTAATTGTGATGTTAATGTTATATTCAGGAATAACTAGTTGATATGAAGTCATAATTACCGTAGGAAACATGTTTTTGTAACATGCGACTTAAACGCAAAGTCCTCATAAAAATGAACCTATGGTGAGTGAAAAGACCATTAAAATTGTATCTGGAAATACCTTCACTGAATATTTTATATTTTTTCACCAAAATAATGATTGTATGGTGGGTTTTATGGATATAGATAATGTGGTTCACGAATGACATCGCACAACTTTTTGTACTCCTCTATGTTCAGCTCTGAATATTGCTCTTCTGAAGAGTACGCCTGTTATACTTGCCTGTGTATGGAGACACTAATATGACGTGTAATTTCTGCTTTAGGGCCATGAAAAAGTCGGCATGACTTTACTGGTGGACCACATCATCAGTATGGTCCATAAAACCCACCATAAAATCAAAACATTGGACTGCATATATTTTAGTGAAAAAAAAATCTAAAAAATTCAGTGAAGCTATTTTCAGATAGTGTGTGATGGTCTTTTCAGTCACTCTCAGTTCATTTTTATGAGGTATTTCCCTTTAAACATTTTGAGGACAGCACACTTGATAAGTCAGAATTCAAGGTTAGTGAATAGAAGAGGACAGATCTGTATTTCTGAAAGCTAAGCTCGGAAGAATGAAATAGATCTCAGATCGAATTGTAAGCAGTCCCAATCAGCACCATGTGATGAAAGCCAAAACTGTTGGTAACATATCTGCACATGGGCAAAGTGTCTTGTATGCAGTTCTTTGGACTATATCCTTGGTGACTGACTGGTGCTATGATGTTCTTGTTTGTAGTGAGTGTGCAGAAGCTGCCTTAGAACCGAAGGCTGTGGATGGTGATCTAGCAAAGAGGTTATGGGAAGAAAGTGTGAAATGGACACGCCTGGAGAGGGAAGCAGCGGCCATGAAAAGCTTGGACAGCAGGGATAGCTGAGGGTTCAGGCAACTCAGGTGTTATGGATGTCCAAGTGGACCAGACAATTTGACAGAAAGACGTATGTCAATCTTGAGCCAGCATGCTGAGGGCAAAATCAGGAGAGGTATCAGTAAAGTTCATGGAGAAGAAAAACCTGTTGATGGGGGACAGATGGTTGAAGCTGATTTGATAAGTGCTCAGAAAACAGAGATGTCTGCCAGGGACAGATGAAATACCAGTTTTTGCCGGGCTCAAGCCTTAACCCTTTATATTAATCCCCTGGAAGTATTGTACTGTTTGTAATAATCCAGTGTCATATACCATCAGGAAAGCACTTCAAGTTGCATTAGCTCATCTGGTAGACATCAGGATCCAGAATTTAGGGTATGGATCTGGCAAGATTTCCTTTTTCTGACAATATTCCCTGACGAAAATTGCAGAAAGATTTATAGACTAATGTCTGACCAGTCTTTGTACTGAGAAGTATGGATGATTTCACTCTTCTGGTACTACAGGTGAATTGGATGTCTTTGCAACAACTTGTGGAATGATCTTGCAATTTTGTCTTTGTTTACATGCTCTGCTCGGTTTCCTCCCACCATAATGCTGGCGCCATCATATACATGAAATAATCTTGATTATGGCATAAAACACCAGTGAAATAATAATTAAATAATTTGTTTACATGCATCATGCCGAAGGGGAAAGCGTGAAATACTTAGCTTCAGTTGTCATCTGTTTGTAGAACATGTGGCATTATTGGGACAAACAACCACACTTCTCAACCATGTCATATCATTGAGCCAGACATCAGTTATGTAATACCAAAAGGTAAAATAATTAACATATTAGAGTTGAATTCAGTCCAGTGGGTTGTACCTAAGTTGGCCAGAGAGGTCTCCAGTTCAAATCCAGCTTCCTGCTGGTTAGGCCTCAGCACAACATCAAATAGTTTGTGAGGTAGCCAGGAAAATGCTGGGATTTCCTTCAGAGGGGATCCACATGTAAGAGTCTATATCTAGCACTCATCAAATACATAATTGTTTCATCACAAGATTTTTAATGACCAGTTTTCATTGTCGATCTATGCAATAATAACAGATTTCATTTTAGTCAGATATATGTTTTGTCCCGTTTCATCGAGAATAATGGATAAGTAGTAGATATGCTTATTCAGACTGTTTAGGGTTTCATTATTGATTCAGTCATATTTCAAACATTGCTTTTCTTTGAAAGTCTTTTTTTGTTTTGTTTTGTTTTTTTTTTGGGCTGTAAAGGTGGATATGTTGATCTCTGACCCTTACAATATTTCATATTATTTAGATATAAATCAATATCAAAAACAGAATATTGCGTACAGAATTTTGATAACCATATATTGGTTGGCTTTCAACCCTTACACTGTACAGTATATTTATTTATTTATTTATTTGATTGGTGTTTTTCACTCTACTCACAAATACTTTACTTATATGCAGCCAGCATTATGGTGGGAAGAAACCCACGACCATCTGAAGGTTGCTGGCAGTCCTTCCCATGAACAGCCGAAAAGAAAGCCAGCATTAGCTGGGCTTGAACTCACCATAGTTGTCACTTAGAGAGGCACCTGGGTGATTACACTGCACTTGCGTTCTAACCCCCTGCCATCAAAGTACAAATGAACTTCCCACACAAGTCTGAAGGATGAAGTTTTTACTAAAACCAATGCACAGAGAAAACCATGCAATAAAACATCTTGAACAGAAGCCTCTGTTACAGCTTTATGATCTGTTGTAAAAATGACAATGATATGGGAGGTGAATTATGGTGGTACAAGCAAGTGATACTGTGATACATGCAGATGATTCACAGTGATACGAACAGCTGATACTGTGACACAAAGAAGTGATACACGCAGGTGATACAGTGATACAAACAAATGATACTAATGTGGCACGAAGGCAAGGGATAGACACAAAAGTGCAGAAAAAGCATTTCTGTGTATCTTAAGGTAGTTCACACTTGTGCCAAGATTCAATGAAATCAGATTAAGGCTGCTGTTGGAGTAGCCATTTCAATACATAAGAATTATGTGTCTTGATTTGTTATTTATTCCAGTATTTCCTTCACTGATAAAAGTGACATTTTTATTTGTTATTACATTTTGATATTACACACCCAGACCCTGTGACACAAAAATTAACATTCTGTGTTTATGATGTTATAATACAAGTTTAGTCAACTGCTATATATACGCAAGACATGCTATTGACAGATGTTCGAAGGCCTGCAGCTAAAAACATTGCTTAAAACTTCTTTAAATACACAAAATCCTGATATTGTTGAAGTATAAATAATAAAAAGAATATTGCACAATGGAAGTTGAATACCATAAATATTGCAGCGAAAGGTGTTCACACCTCTCACTCGAACACATTTACAGTATTCAACCTTCACTGTGTAATATCCTCTATGTAGTCAGCACTTGGCTCAAGTATTGGTGAAAGTGACAATAAACTGGAACAGTTTGCATTTTGAAAGAAATGTTAACATGCTGGATAAAACAACAGAAACATGAACAACCAATCATTACAAATGGAAGTTAATAATATGAATGATGTAGTCTACAGCTGTACCAAGAATATTAAAATTGGAAAAAAGTAGGAGTGTTTTGAAAGAAATGTTAACAAATGCTGGATGAACATACAAGACTGAAAATTAATACCATGGATTATATATCTTAATGCAGTCTACACTTTAATCAGTTTCTTTTAAATCGGACGGGGGCCTCCGTGGCTCAGTCGGTTAGCGCGCTATCACAGCGCAATGACCGAAGCCTCCCACCAATGCGGTGGGTGAGTTCAAGCCCAGCTCATGCTGGCTTCCTCTCCGGCCGTACGTGGGAAGGTCTGCCAGCAACCTGTGGATGGTCGTGGGTTTCCCCTGGGCTCTGCCCAGTTTCCTCCCACAATAATGCTGGCCGCTGTCGTATAAGTGAAATATTCTTGAGTACGGTGTAAAACACCAATCAAATAAATAAATAAATAAATAAATTTAAATTGGCCAAAATCTGTAGGAGTAGTGTTTTGAAAGAAAGTCAAAACATGCTGGATATAACTGAAAGACAGATGGGCAAACGGTCATCAAAATTGAAAATTGAATCATGTATTTTGATGTAGTCTGTACTTGGGAGAAGCATTTTGAAAATGCAAACATTTTCTGGATGAACAGATGGACAGCCAATCATTGGAAATTGAAAATCTGAATTATGAATCTTGATGTAATGTACACTTGAAGTTATGTTGGAATCGGACAAAAACTGTCGTTGGAGTAATATTTTGAAAGAAAAAGTTGCCACACGGACGGATGAACGGACTACTTGCTAGTCTACAACCAGTTGAGCTAAAAAATGGAGAATGATATCAAACAAGCCAGATGACAACAATGCTGTGTCAGAGAGCATATATGAATGCACACATCTTGTAAACACCGGTACACATATAGTATAAATAATGATGTCTAAGAGTGTGTGTGTGTGTGTCACGATAGCCTTGTCCATTTTTCACTGATAGCCCAAAGTCTGGCCGCCACAGCTGGGTCCTTAGCTTGGGGGGCCACTTCCTTCTCCTTGCAATCACTGGAACACAGAGCCACAACATGCTCAGTTAAGGAAAGCTCCAGACAGCAGGAATGAAAAGCCTTATTGAAAAGTGTAGAAAGGCCGAAAGAGAATTTTTTACATTTTTTTAAACACTGGCCTGAACATAATTAATGACTCAAAGCACTATGGTATTTTGTCAACTAACAGCCATAAGTACTTGAATGCAAATGCTCAAGTTTGAAAAGATTGATACGTATTCTGCATTTTTCCAGGTGATGACAAAATATTGAGTTATCTCACATGTTCAAACTAAGTTTCTAAAAACAAGTTGTTTTGCCAAACCCCTGGATATGTAAAGGAAGATTCATATAGTGACAGCCTGATGTCACTATTCTGACTACATGTATAAATAATGGCAGCTTGGTCTGCTTTCTATATTTTTTCTAATGATAAACAGTGTCTTTGCACTTTACAAAGTTATGATCTAAAAGGGCTATTTTTTGTGGTATTTTTCAGCAAATTATACCAGAATTCTATTCTGGACTTCTTTAAATATCACTGTAATTCTTCTCTCTCCCCGTCCCTTCTATCAGTTATAAGTTAATCAACAACTTGGTCAAAGGCACTACCCTTTTTTTTTTTTTTTCCTTCAATCAGAGCACAGTTTATTCTACTAGTACCATCATTACACGGAATTAGCCTAACAGAGTAATATGCCTAACAGATTAAAGCTAAATTCATTATAACCAACCCACCAGAAGTACTTCCCCGACACATTCTCTAGACTTGGGTCCAGGGCACAGAACAGAGTGGTCTGAGCACCCTGTTTGGGGGTCTTCATCAGTAACCAGCTGAGTGGGCCCAGGAAGATCCAGGATAGGTAGGACTTATTTATGCTCATATGACGGCCTATCTCCGTCTTCACCATGCCCGGGTGAACTGTATTTACGGTTACTTCATTACCTGAAGACCACACAGAGTTTGAAGCACAGAGCTATTGGTCAGTAAAGCTATTTGCAGTTTATGTCAGTAATGACAGACAATTCAAACACTGAAAAGGAAGACAAAACCAAAAGGGAACATGTACATTTTCAAAGAGCAAGCCTCAATTTTCACTCTTCTGAATAACAGCCCACGTCAGGAGATTAATTTCCTGCTTTGAGTATGGGAATCTAACTACAGTACATGGCAGATACAGCTTGACACCTAGCACGACTAAAAAAATCTAAAATGCATCACATTAAAATCAAGACGAGTCACAAGAAAACAAGATGCACATGAAGGCTCTGGGACTGATTAAACCTAGACATGATTTTTGTGCAGTCCTCAGCAACTTGAGAAATTGGCATTCATCTAAAAGCTGACCGTGGCACAGGTGAGGACAGCTATCTTTTATCTGGTCCTGTCAAATAGAGCCTGTATCAGACAGCTTACCAAATCAGTGACAGACAGACTGCGCTCTCTTAGACGGACCTGGCACTGCTGGCCAATGACTGTTAACCCAGAAAAGTGGCAGCAAAGACACCGATGTGCTTAAGATTCAGTTTCTCGACAGGTCTATGTTTCAACTGCTTCAAGATAAAAACACGTTTCATTTTCAAGCGAATCCAATTCAGCAAAGAGTGATTGCGCTGTTATTATTAGTGCATCAGTCCATGTCTTTACAAAACACACATTACAGAATAGTCGCGTTTTAGTTGCGATTTTAGCAGAAAAAAAACCCGTCAAGGTTTGTCTGACCTCTACAGTGGTCTGATTTACCAATCATTAGGGAGGTACAAAACATTTAATAGCAACACCTCATGTTCACAATGGAAGCTTTCATGAAGTTCCTATACTTGGAACTTGAGTTTGGTTATCCAACCAATGGCTTTTTATTACTTTTTATTCCAAGTTCGATCGATACCAAATACATACTGTCCTAACAATTACAAGTAAAAAAATGCATCCTACCTTCCAAGTGTTTGGCAAGTTCTTTGGTGAAGAGTACAATGGCCAATTTACTCTGATTGTAAGCCTCAGATGGGTTGTAGGACTTGGCACTGTTGAGGTCCTCAAAATTAATCCTGCCTCTGTGATGTGCAATACTGGACACATTGATTACTCTGCTGGGGGCGGACTGCTTTAGCTTGTCCAGCAGCAACATTGTTAACAAGAAGTGTCCTGAAAGATATGTCAAAATCTGAAACCTGTTATTCTGTACTGATCATTACTCAAAACCAAATCACTTAAAACTGTTCAAAAACAATATTTAGTGACATATGTGTTTCTTTTAGAATAAGTGTTATGAATGAACAATTTCTTTCAGTGAATAAACGACATGCAATTTGCCATAAATCTTCATAACTCCTATATACACAGAAGGCAACAACTTTTAAAGATCAGTGATAGACACGGAGAAGTGTGTGATCAACATGAGCAAACATTTTTGTTATCCAACTAGTGGCAGCAGAACTGATGAACTTATAATACTGTACTAGTAGATGGAATTAAAAATTACCTAAATAATTCACACCAAGCTGCATTTCAAATCCGTCTTCTGTCAGCTGTTTAGGACATCTCATAACACCCGCATTATTTACCAATATGTCTATATGAGGCTCCTCTGTAAAGTTCAGATTGCAACACATTACTTTTTTGGGTAATTTGAAACTTAAACCATTTCTAATTCTGTTTCAATGGAAAGTGTACAATGTATAATGTAATAATCATTGCAAGTTTAAGTAGTAACATAAAGGTGAATCAGTTTTACATTTAAGGGGGAATAACAATTAATACATCTTTGAACACCTGTCGAAGACCAATGAGGCCCAGATACTTTAGGTCAGAGGCAGATAATTAGGTTTTTAGGTTTTAGGTACAATCAAATCGTCCCAGACCAAAATTGTCCCAGACAACTGTTCAACACAATGGGTCAACTACTCCAAGATATAGTTATTTATTTGATTGGTGTTTTATGCCGTAGTCTACAATATTTCACTTCTCCAATGGCCACCACCATTATGGTGTGACCCACAAAATCCAGGCAAACCTACAACCATCTGGCAGACCTTGCCATGCACTGTTAGAGAGGAAGCCAGCATGAGCTGGACTTGAACTCACAATGACCGCATTGGTGAGAGGCTAATGGATCATTACACTGTGCTAGCACATTAACCAACTGAGCATCCCTTCAAGACATTGAGTCAAATCGTCCAAGACACAGGGTCAAATAGTCCAAGACATAGAGTCAAATCATGATTGTGATTATATATCCTGGACGAGTTGACCAACTTTTTTAAACAATTTGTCTTTGATAATTTTGCTCTTGCACGGTTTGACCTCTATCCGCTTTCTACTATGAACCTGACCCCACCAAATAAGTGAAATATTTTTGAGTAAAATGTAAACTGCTGTCTGATATTGAAATTCCCATAGAGCCCATATATACCTCTGAAACATTGTATTTTACTTTGACATGTCAAAACTGGGTTTATGGGATCAGACTAAGCATCTTAGAAAGCTTTCATGCTTACTTTCATTTGTTATTTTGGCAAAAGCTCTAATGGATGCGAGCGAGGTCAGATCCAGTTGTCTACACTGAACGTTCCTGTTGGCTGTCTCCAGCACGACCTCAGCTTGAGCCTTCTCACACTTCTTCATGTCCCGACAAGCCATGACCACACGACCACCTGGGAAATACACAGAAAACAGCATGCAATGCACTAAAACGTCTCAGCCTTAAAGGTGAACTGTCTCCGTTTGTTAATTTTTTGGCAAAACTTGGCACAGTATATTCCAGAGGTAAACATGAAACAATGAAACGAAGTAAAAAAATGCCGATGTTTTAAAAAAATTTTTTTGAAGACCAAATACCTTGGTATTCTCTACACGCTTATCTGCCCTTTATGTCCCTGTAGTGTATGATGTCATTATGGCGATATACCGTTCTGTGTAGTGAACAGTGCTGATCACTCACCGAATTACCATGGGATTAGTTTTCATGCCTTCCCATTGGACCCCTCATGCAAGGAAAATGGATAATTGCAATGTAACGTGACCATTTCAAACCTAGTAAGTACTCTAAATTATGCTCTTGCCATTTCGAGGTGATGTGTTTTGATCAGACTTACACTAGTGTTTGGAAACTGCAATTGTCATAATTAAGTCGTGCATATTTCACACACTTGCACCATCCAAGGATAGACAAGGGGTGTGTGATTTTTTTCTTGGAATTTTAGGAATTAAATATATTTCTATTTCCTACAAGTAAAAATACTCAACAGATACATAAAATAATAAAATGAAAAACAGAACTGAAACAGTTCATATTTAACCACATGAGCACTGGAACGAAAAGATACAAATTCCAAGAGATATTATGTATAATACCAGTCATTCATAAAATTGAACATAAATGACCTCAATGACCTTGAAATGGTGAAGGCCGCTGAAAATCCATATGGTCCTTCACCATGTTGGGATGTAGGCGTGATGTAAGTTTGGTGAACTTGGAACAAACTGTTGAAAACAGAGCCTTTATCAGCTTTATAAAATTTAACGTAAATGACCCCAATGAGCTTCAGGAAGAAGAACAAGTTGCTGAAAATCAATAAAATAAAATTAACTTAAATGAACCCAATGACCTTGAAGAAAATGGCCAAGGTCCCTAAAAAATCAGCAGGGTTCTTTCTTATTCCAATGTGTCAGTGTGGTTTAAGTTTGGTAAACTAGGACTAAGTCATTCTAGAGACAGAACGTTTAAAAGCCTTTTATAAATCTAGCTTTAAATGACCCCAATGACTTTGAAGACAAAGGTCAAGGTCACTGAAAACCAACAGGGTTCTTCCTCATTATGTAACTGTGGTGTAAGGTTGGTGAACTTGGGCCAAACCGTTCTACAGATAGAGCATTTACAAAGATATGGATAGACGGACGCCGCCCGCTACTACAATACACCTTTGCCAATAACTGTAGGAGAAGTGTTTTGAAAGATATGTTAACATATATTGGACACACTGATAACATGCACACTGATGTAGTCTACACTTCAACCACGTTCCGTTGACATCAGACAAAAACTGTTGGAGTAGTGTTTTGAAAGAAATGTTAACATGGTGGATGAGCACACAGACGAACAACAGACCATCAAAATGGAAAATCAATTCTACAGATTATGTATCTTGATGTAGTCTACACTTGAACTAAGTTTTGTTGTGAAGTGATAAAAGCTGTAGGAGGAGTAGTGCTTCAACAGTTAACAGATGGCGGACAGAAGTCAGATGGACAAATTGCTAGTATACACCCTCTTCTGGTCTTTAATTGATACAGCTAAAAACTAGCAAGGTCAATTTCCACTTGGCAGTCACTGTATTGACATTTTGCCAGTTTCTGTTGGCTGTAAAATCCTTCTGTCTCAAGACATGCATGAGTAATTATGTTATGGATGTTCACACAATGCTTACCATACCAACAACTGGCCCCCCTACATGTACATGTATTTCAGCAGTTAGACGACGGTCTAGGAGACACTGAGGATCCAGAAAGCCCCGGCCCTTTTAGATTGCAGTAGATGAATTCTCAGTGATTTTCTGGCACTACATGTCAGAATTGGGATCTGAAGATAACTGAGTCATTAAATTACATGATGAATAAACTTTTTAAATTACTTTATGTGTTCTGGGTCTATCCCACAGCAGCACATTAGGCCAGGGTCAAGGGGCCACTTTGTAAAAGGCCCGTGGCATTTGGGGACACTGAGAGTTTGGATTTAAACAGGTCTGAGCTGTTAAATGGCATGGTTCAAAAATGTCTGAGAAGATTAAAGGTGGGGCCTACCAATATAAATGTCTAAACACTTTATAGGTAATTGAAAGTTCCAGGGGCCGTTTAGGTCTTGTGTGTGTGGATTTCTTGTTTTGATTTTTTCTTCCAATATCTTTTCCACTATGTCACTTTAATATTTCCATAAAGAGCCTTACTGACTGACACAAAATGAAAGAGTTTAAAATTTTTAATGTCACTTTGAATACTTTCTTACGTCACATTATTGGTGAAAACCAACACTACAGCTTTGCATAAGTCGCTTATGTTGAAAAGTTTGACAAAATGATGCAAGTTTTCGGCAGGAATTGTAACGAACTGGGTACAATTACAATGGATCAAAGGAACTGCCTCGAGTGACAGGAAACTCGTCCATGATCAACTCCTAGCAAATGTCAGTGTAACATGGACACATAGTCCTATCTGACCAGAACACCTCAGGACACTTCTATTGAACTGTCATAAAAACAACTGTAGTTATGCATCTTCCAGTATCCCAGAGATAAAACATTTTTATTAGCGTATTTCATGAAGAAATTGTAATTTCTGTACATCATAGGGAGATAGCAGAACACTACTATCGGATAATTCTTTACACTGATAGTCCGTGTTCATGACATCGGTAGGTGCAAGTTTTGTGTCGATGGCATGACATCATTGCTTTCTCCATTCCATGCTATACTTCACCGGATGTGAGTTTCCGATGAGATCAGTAAAATGCTGCTTTGTCCACTTCCAGATCACCTGTGTTGTGTCAAGTAAATTCCAAATTCATAACCCCAACCCAGCATGTAACTTCAGCGGATAGACCTACATGTAAAAACTACACCTTATCAGATGCCCCAACATAATGCCATGCAGTTGTTTCCTCTTGCCAAATACTCAATTTCACTCCAAGTCACCTAGCCTTACACCAGTGCCCAATTGTATGTTCCCATGCAGATGCTTCAAGTTACAAACTGTCCCTAAAAATCATCTTGTTCTGAGTCACAAGCTCAGATCTCTGCTAGCCGGAATCTCTGGTCCTTCAGACAGCTGCAGATATATTTTTAGACAATAACTGGGAAATGAAAGTATGATAAGCTGCAAGAAAAACAAAGACACACATTATTTGAGCATATTTATATGACGGTAACATCAAATAAGGAATGTCTTCACAACCTCAAATTCCTGGCCCTCCAATTCAATCTCTTGAGCCCACCCTGCACTTGAATCTCAATTTGTCCACTAGACACTAAACATTATTTGGCAGAATGTTACCTCTTCGTGCTAACTCCCTGCAGGTTTCCTTCCCTATCCCTGTATTAGCACCAGTGACAATGGCTGTCTTACCCACAATCCGCTCTGTAGATCTGTACATTTGACCTCCCACGTAATCCCTACAATAATGTAAATCACAACATTAGGCCTTACATGTATTATGAAGTTACGATTAGCCCAACGTGACTGTTTCATACATGTATCATGAAGTCACGATTAGCCCAACGTGACTGTTTCAAACATGTATCATGAAGTCACGATTAGCCCAACGAGACCGTTTCATACATGTATCATGAAGTCACGATTAGCCCAACGTGACTGTTTCACACATGTATCATGAAGTCATGATTAGCCCAACGTGACTGTTTCATACGTGTATTATGAAGTCACGATTAGCCCAACGAGACTGTTTCATACATGTATCATGAAGTCACGATTAGCCCAACGTGACTGTTTCAAACATGTATCATGAAGTCACGATTAGCCCAACGAGACCGTTTCATACATGTATCATGAAGTCACGATTAGCCCAACGTGACTGTTTCACACATGTATCATGAAGTCATGATTAGCCCAACGTGACTGTTTCATACGTGTATTATGAAGTCACGATTAGCCCAACGAGACTGTTTCATACATGTATCATGAAGTCACGATTAGCCCAACGTGACTGTTTCAAACATGTATCATGAAGTCACGATTAGCCCAACGAGACCGTTTCATACATGTATCATGAAGTCACGATTAGCCCAACGTGACTGTTTCACACATGTATCATGAAGTCATGATTAGCCCAACGTGACTGTTTCATACATGTATCATGAAGTCACGATTAGCCCCACGAGACCGTTTCATACATGTATCATGAAGTCACGATTAGTCCCACGTGACTGTTTCACACATGTATCATGAAGTCATGATTAGCCCAACGTGACTGTTTCATACATGTATCATGAAGTTACGATTAGCCCCACGTGACTGTTTCATACATGTATCATGAAGTCACGATTAGTCCCACGTGACTGTTTCATACATGTATCATGAAGTTACGATTAGCCCAACGTGACTGTTTCACACATGTATCATGAAGTTACGATTAGCCCAACGTTTCATACATGCATACATACATGTTTCATACATGCACATGTAACAGAACTCCTTTTGTCAGCCTCTACTAGAACACATCAGCAAATTGCAAAGTCTACATTTCATTTACTTACGGCTAGGTTTGTTTTACTTCATATCAGTTACTGTTAAAAAAAACATAGAATTTGTGTAATGACACAGGTAAACACTAATAACTTATGTTTACTATGTAATGCATTCATTGTTTGATCATTTCTGTTGTGGTTTTGTCAGAAAACTAGTCTGGTATGTGTTGAGATGCATTTTGCCACACACTTCATTTCTTCTTCAAAAGGTTTATTATGCATGGCACACAGCACAGCTTGTCCATCCATATGTCTGGAAATTTTTCCAATGTACAAATGCATTTCATAGATGCAGCTCAGTTTCTTCTCAACAGATTATGTGGTAACTGGTGATGTGGTCTATGTCACTTTCCATGTTCAGATTTAAGACCTGTTCAAATGACTCCATCAGGAATCACCTGCACAGATTATGGTAGCAATCATAATCACAGGTCAAAATAATGTGACCTTGATGTGCCTGACTGTGAATATAAGCATGTTTATGCCCATAGCTAAATGGCCTCTAACAGGTAACATATAAATAAACTTACTTCACTAGAACACATCCACCCATTAGGACACCTACTATGCTGCAGGGCACAGCATATTTGGGCATCTGGTTACCCATTGTTTCCTGTAACACAAGACAAGCAGTACATTCTTTAGTTTGTCACTGAAACAATTAGACGGCATGGTTATCTTGAAATTGAGAATGGCAGGCCCATAGAAACACAATCATAAATTTTGTCTTTGTTCACAAATTTTCACCTTTTTCCTGTCTCACCCATGCTGCTCCTTTCCTTTCTTGGGAGATGTGGTAAATGATAGAACCTGTGAGCATTTTTTATTAATTTATTTGACCTTTCTTTAATGTCACACACACTGTTCACTTAAATATGCTTGCTGACAGTGTTATGGGTGGAAGAAACCTAGTCCGTGATTGCTAAGTCATTGGGATTTGCATTACAAATGATCAGGTCGTTCAAATACCCACATCTGAGAGTCCTCATGATAGGACACCACCCCATGTAATACATGTATATCAAGGCATAGAGAATTATCAACTTTATCTACCAGTCAGAACAGTTAAAACAACTAAAAACAAACTGTTCCTAAAACTAAAGTATCTCGGTAAAGGTCCTGACTTAATCAATATACCACGAATTTTAAATCCTCCAGAGGTCTGCAATGTTCTGTCGAATTAACACACAAGAACCAACATGCATATCCTATATAACTAACCAATCGCTTCCAAAATCTTAAACTACATGAAACCAGTTCAGGATTTTGAGACGCTTAAATACAATTCAGATTATTACAGCTTTGATTAGGAATCGTTTAATTTTATTTACCATCCGTGTAAGCATGTCATGACAACCTCAATACTGTTAATGATGATGATCTTCGTAATCTTCCTGTGAGGGGTCCGAAGTATGGAGAGCCAAAAAACATAAATATGAGAGCAAACCAAAAAATTGTCCCTTTGGCGCATGAAAATTTTGTGAAAAAATGGTCGATGCTGGAGAAAGTGGTTCCTTCAGTGCTAAGACAACTGCCGCTTCATCAATGTATTCTTATTACAGGGGTGCTGCGTATTATTTTTTATGGTAACCTAAAATAGGTTTCCCAAACTGACAAATAAATGGCATGGTAAACCTGTTTTGGGTTGCACAAATCGCAATTAGGGAAACCTATGGTAAACTGTATTGTAGGTTTCCTTAGTAAACTGTAAATGTACTTTCAGAGACTCAGAATAAACGTTCTCAAATTTGGATGAAAGAATTAAATTGATATTTTTTTAATTTAGAAAGCACCGCATTGGTTGCATGTAAGAACATAAAGCCAATAAATTCTGTACCACAACTTTAATCTCACTACATTATTTCCATCAACCTATCAGGCTGGAAGCAGTGTTATGGTTGGAGGTTTTCTTTTGAAACCGACACTTGTGCCTGGCTCTCACCTCTTTTTTGTCAAGTAGTACGTTTCAACACAGTTTGTACCAGGTCATCCTCATAACCCATCACTAACTTGACAAGAACAGGAGTGTTTAACTGCAACATAAGCATGTATCTGTCATGCATGTAAGTCTCCTGGTCAAATTAAACCTCCTTTCTACCATTTCTAGTGCAACCACGAGTGACAGGCAAATTTCCAGGGCTTTAAGAATTTCCTTACAATCCTCACTGTTCTACAACATAAGCTTGTCCAAGATATTTGCATATTTCTGGCGGACAATTTTCTTCACTTTTTCTCACTGTCCGAGCAAAGTAAGGCCCACAACTACAGTGTTGCAGCAGAAATCTCACACTTGACAGACTCGTACGTCTACTGTGTCGATGTATATTTATTATCTTAGCAAGGAAGGAGGCAAGGGACTTTTTTCACTGTTTTCGCTGTTTTCACTCGCCAGGGACTTGAAGACCTACATGTACATCTGCTGTATGCAAAAGTAAAACGAAGAACACAGAAATACCAACATGCTAACACCAGTGATTCTCGATTGGTTTTCAATAACACTGTTAAAAATTTGAAAAAAGTGAATGGCGCATCCCTCCTATTCCAACATATACTCTGAAGAAATTATTTTAAAATACCGTGCAATGCACTTAAAACTCCAAGGTCGCTGAAAACCAATAGGGTTCTTCCTCATTTCAATGTGTACATCTGGTGTAAGTTTGATGAACTTGGGCTACACCCTTCTAGAGAAAGAGCATTTACAAGTATGTAAGTTAAATGATCCCAATGACCTTGAAGGGAAAGGTCAACGTCACTGAAAACTAATAGGTTTCTTCCTCATGCCAAAGTGCAAGTGTGGTGTAAGTTTGGTGAGCATCAGATAAACCATTCCAGAGATAAAGTGTTTACAAGGATATGGACAGACAGACGGACAGACGGACGGACGGCCAGCACCTGCTATGACAATACCTCTTGGTCAACACTGGCCGACGGGTAAAAACCATGAGGACTTTCTCGACCTGTCAGACTGATACACCACAACACTACTGGATTCCGAAAACGCCTAAATCTCCATATAAAGCTCGCTTTATTGCCGTGTCATGAAGCTGTATCACAAAACTTGTATCTATCCTCTTATCGAAGGCAACATGAGCTACAGTCATTTTGGACAAGTATTGTTGTGCAATCACCATAAATTCAGGCGTCATTTGTCTGTGGATTCTTAAGAACTTCAAATGTCTCACTGAAGAACTAGACACTCATACACATATACCATACAACAACATTTCTACGTTGGATTTCTTCACTCTCTATACTAATATACCTCACAGAGATTTAACTGATGAAATTTAGTCATTACAGTAGGAGTTTAATAAAACCAGTCATTGTTACATTAATGTCAGTGGTAACAAAGCCTTCTTCAGTTCTACAATATGTTTATTGACTTACTTGAATTTCTCATTTACAATATCTATGTGAAATTTGAGGAAACCATTTATCAACACTGTATACATATTCTGTATTGCACTTTTGGAAGAGCTATACCTGTTCTCTTATTATGACTACATGTCTATGCAGAAGTTATTAAAGAGTAATCTTCATCAGGCTCTACTTTTATCATTAGCCGAATGGTATATTGATGCTTTGTGAGCTGTATATAACAAAGGCTGTGAAAGATACATATATATATATCCACCTTCACTGGATTTAAAAGAAACTACCTGGCCTCCAGATGATACATGTTATCTGGACTTGCACATGTACCTATACAAACACAATCATGGATTCCTGTCATGCCAACTTTAGGACAAGAGGGAGAGTTTCAGTTTTGATACTGTGAATAATCCCTACTTGGATATTTAAGATGCTCAATGGTTCTGCTTATTTTGTATACAGATTCTCACTGAACATATTTTTACTGAACAAAAATGTGTTGTTCAAGTACCAATCAGGTATGATGACTATTAGATATGATGAGCTCTGATGGTATTAGGTGTGATGACTGCATCGGGTGTGATGAGCTCTGACTGTATCAGGTATGATGATTGTATTAGATGTGATAAGCTCTGACTGTATCAGGTGTGATGACTATCGGTTGTGATGAGATCTGACTACAACAGGTGTGATGAGTGTATTGGATGTGATGACTATCGCGTGTGATGACTATTAGATGTGCTGAGCTCCGGCTGTATCAGGTGTGATGACTGTATCGGGTGTGATGACTGTTTTAGATGTGATGAGCTCTGATTGTATCAGGTGTGATGACTGTATTGGATGTGACGACTGTATCAGATGTGATGAGCTCTGACTGTATCAGGTGTGATGACTGTATTGGATGTGATGACTGTATTAGAGTATGTGATGAGCTCTGACTGTATCAGGTGTGATTACTGTATTGGATGTGATGACTATCGGGTGTGATGACTATTAGATTTGATGAGCTCTGACTGTATCAGGTGTGATGACTGTATCGGGTGTGATGACTGTATTACATGTGATGAGCTCTGACTGTATCAGGTTGATGACTATCAGGTTTAATGACTGTTATTGGGTGTGATGAGTTCTGACTACATCAGGTGTGATGACTGTATCAGGTGTGATGACTGTATTAGATGTGATGAGCTCTGATTGTATCAGGTGTGATGACTGTATTTGGGTGATGAGTGTATCACGGGTGATGACTACATCAGGTGTGATGAGCTCTGACTATCAGGTGTGATGAGTTCTGACTACATCAGGTGTGATAACTATCAGGTGTGATGACTGTATCAGGTGTGATGACTGTATCAGGCGTGATGACTGTATTGGGTGTGTTGACTGTATCAGGTGTGATTTCTTACTACATCAGGTGTGATGACTGTATTCCTGCTCTGATTGTTATATGTTTACGTTCTACATGAATACACATGTAGTAGTACATCTATATCTCATTTAATGTGGAAATATGATAATTGGAGATTGTTTAGCAGCTAAATGAAATGTGACATGTCCTTGTCCTTCAATCTGTTCAATATGCCCCACCATACAATTGAAACATCTGACTGCGTTCAATTTTTCAAAAAAAAATGTACACAAAGCACTCATTATTAAGTGGCCTTTCACTTAAAAATTGACCTGTATCAGACATATAAAATATATGATGACATAGTTTGGTGATGTGTACAGCTAAGAGTGCTTAAAAGTTGTCGTTGATGCACTCCATGCAGACAGTGTGATCCTTAGTGTGTACAATTTCATGTAAATCAAATACCACAATATACCCTATGTCCATGTCAATTAGAATGCAGTATACTCAAGGCCTACATAAGGAACTTTGCTATCCAGGCTGGCCTAGCGAGTACATGAAGCCTACAGTATAAAAAACCCTCAAAATAACCTGAAATAACTTGATTTCAATACAATTCATTTCAAATAAAATACTTTAGATTTCCATGGTGCCCTATACAGTGGGAAACATATAGGGTCATGTCTGTTTTTGCATTCAGAGGATTATTTTGTTGAAATGGTTGTTGTGCTCTATAAAATAGGGAAAAAATTTAGAGTAAAACACTTCCATCGACTTTGGGTCATTACTGTGAATGTCAGAATTTTAAAATACAAGTCTTAGTAGGCGTACATATAGATGGCCTAGCAATTAATTAACGTGTAATAACTGTATGCAGCATACCTTGAGTGCAGTTACTGAACCAAATGTTTACGGTACGAGATCACTATGACACAAAGTAACCATGGTGCAAAGTGGTTTGAGTATGAAGTGACCTGATCCCATATTCTAATACAGTGATACCTATAATTAAAGAGTTACTTTGGTTTTCAAACATCTGTGTCTTAACAGCAAGGTGAAAACATAAAGACTGAGAAAGTGTGAGTTGCTTTCGTAAATTGTAAAAATATTGCAGCTTATCAAAACAAAGATTGTACGTTTTGTCAGAGAATACAGAAACAAAATTTTTCTTTCCTTCCAACTTTACCTCATTTGATGAACACAAGGTCATCAGTCGCTGATGTGTACCTGCAAAAAAAGCTGCCCTTTCAAACGCTCATGACATAATTCCAGTACAACTGCCCTACATGACGTCACATCTGTCCAAAGTGACGTCATATAAGGAATATTATTACGTCACATCATTAAAATTTTACAGACTCAGCCCAAGATTTTGTTAGATAGGTTGTGTGGGATTTTTTTCATATAATTTTAACATTTCTACGCCGTTTGTATTCTGACCATAGTGGCACTTTAAAGGCACAGGTCTGTATTTATCAGTTTATTCCCAAAAAACCTTGATACATCTTCATACCTAGCCCTAAAATGAAGTCGGGGGCATCTCTACATCATTCAATTTAAAAACCTAGAAAAAAAACCTTGATACAAATCCGTCGCCACGGCCATTACACTCGCCAGTGAAGCTGTACTAGGTTACTGTGTGTTGTGGTGCGGCAGCAATTCAGATTTGGAAGTTTTAACATTGCGCTTAGTAATTTGAGGCTGGCTGGGGGATAAACGACTGAGTTAAGACTACTACATTTGTGGTCTCCTTGTTGATGTGGTCTGAACTGTCATGACATGCCCGCTATGTGCATCAAGAAGGCAGCGTATAAGAACTCTGGGCTAACTACACAATTTTGCAATGTCAGCCACTTTAGCTCCGTGCTCTAAATGTAATGAGTGCAAGTGCCTTTGGAGCTACCTATAGCTATGGTGCTGTGAACTCAATGAGTGCCACAGCCACCTGGAGCTAGGTTGCTACAACGCTTATGTAAGACCTGGATGTACAGTGAATTATTACCACCTGTCTCCTGGTAATCTGGGCAAGTGTATGCAGTAACAAATCCTTAACAGAATCAGGTTGAAAGAAATAAAACCAATTCACTGAACATGCCTTGCAGTTACATAAGGCTTATTGACAGAAAGAAAAGAGAAGGAAAGAAGGAAACAGGTACGAAGAATGCTCAATCTGCACCCGCCAGTTTGAGTGACCTAATCTGTAGGTAGAGGCCTGCGTGCTGTGGACATCCAAATTAACCTAGATAAAAAAGATACTGGTTGGTATATAAAGCTGCTGAGGTTATGCATGTGTCAGCTCTTCGGATGTCCTGGGAGAAAGAGTCAGACTTTTAAACATGTGTAAAAATATTGCAATAAAACATACAAGTGAAAATATACATCACTTAAAAAATCAGATAACATAAGTGTAAAATAACACAGTAAGTACTGCATATAGTTATCCCTATACTTACAGAAAAAGTATAACAAGGCAAAGGATGATTGGACTTCTGCTTTGTACTGGTAAAAATAACTACGACAACAGCAAATTGCAAACAGCGGAATTATACATCACTGAATTGCAACGTCGCAAAACATCAGGCCCGTGTCACTCAGAACAAAAGCGGTGTGAACAATAATCATGAGTAACAATGGCCAATTTTGCAAAACACATGTTGGTTTTGGACGAGACAGAGCGAGGGCTCTCGTACCCAACAACAATAGCAGCATTATTAACCTGGGTGAAATCTGGTAGTTTCTCAAGGGTCCCACTCTGTCTTGTCCAAAATCACCACGATCTCTCAAGACTTCTGCAATGCCGATTCAGCTTATTGTCACCAACAGACGAACTGCAGAACTACACAATTCACTGCTGACTTCCTATCAGACGTCAAGACGACAATACTATGCATAAAACTACCCAAAACACTTCAAAAGTGCGTTCCAAATTTCAATAGTTTGGGACAGCAAAAAAAAAAAAATGTTAGAAAGAAATGTTAACACACATCCACTTATCGGTACATTTCCAAAACTGCATTTGCCTGTTTTATTCCTATGGCATCTCTCTTCAGGTCACACATGCGCAATTCAACCAGATGGGTCCAAGGGTGCAGTCTACAGTTTTGCCTGAAAATGTCGAGAAAAAATGCAGTCACTGGACATTTCCCTCCAATGACAGAAATCTATCCTAATAATATCATTCTTATGGCCAGTTACATTCAAAATATACCTTTAATCTGCATAAAATAATCTCATGCATCATCTTACATCACACCTCCTACCATGGGCTAGTCCTCCAAAAGCACACTTTGCACTAAACTCTTCACAATACATGTATGTATGAAACACTGACCTTTGGCCCAACAGTGACCGATTTTCGACTCTCGCACAATATTCTTTTCTGTCCAGTTTTCAAGTGCTCATTTATCAGCACACAAAAAATAACACAATAAAGCGGATAGATCGACCTACCAGTTTTCCGTCCATTCTACCACAGATAGGCCACCTTCTACAACAACAACAACAACGAGCAACGTTTCATGCACCCTGTTAGGCATGTTCAGTGCCCCACCAGAGCTACCTCAGCCGCATTTCTGCCATTTCAGCATAGGTTATTTTGAAGCCTAGCACTACTTCAATACACTACAAACAAAGATATGCGCTACTGGACAAAAAGCAAGTCCACCCGTGTGGTCAAAACACACTAATGCAGTTAAATAAAATTTTAAACAAAGCTACGAAACTCTACGCCGCAACCAAGACAGGATTACTGTCAGACAGTTTAGGTTGTTGATACACTACATATCTCCAAACTGTAATTTTATACCCAGTTAAAATATACATGTATCAGAATTTTATCTGCTTTGGACACAACTGAAAACTTTTTGTCAGGGGGACTCCCCCGGCCCACCTACCCAGCAGAGAGTACCAAGGTGACAAAATGCTATTACGTCACAGCTCAAAAAATTGTGGTCATGCTATGTTCATTTTATGTGTGTAGCGGGCATGCGAAACTATTCTAGCGTGTATGTAGAAAGGGCATAACAAGTTATTTTTATCCCATTTCTCTACAAGGCTTACATGTTAGACTCACTTTAATAATGCACATTTATCTATTGTCATTCTTCCACATGAAAAATGACTCAGATCGCATTGTATTTGCTGACAGGATGTATTAAAGTATGTCTAAAAGTTGAGTTGTCTATCATGTGTGATACAATTTGGTTGAAAGTGGTGTCTTTGTATAAGAATTGAAAAAAATTGAATTTTTGGAACAATTAGTGAATGCATGTACAAATGGGGGTACGGATAGCAGTTCTTACATAACTTCACTCCAGTTGATGAGAGGTGTCAACATTTTACTTTCTAATAACCACACGTGTTTCATTTTAAGAGAAAGCAGGATGAGCATTCATTTCTACATAATTTGTTTTCACTGAAAGGAATTTTATTTTTCCTTGTCCACAAATCACTATTTCCCAAATACTAAAATCGCACTCAGATATTGTTCTCAAATTTTCACTTTTGCCCTGAGGCATATGAAGATTTTACTGATATTACAGGTTCCTCTCATCATAACGTTGGACACTATCGTAGAAGTGAAATATTCATGAGTATGGAGTAAAACACCAATCAAATATCTAGATGATATTGCACAGTGAATATGCCTTCCCCCCTGGTGATACATGGATGGTCGTGGTTTTCCCCCTGGGCTTGGCCCGGTTTCCTCCCACCTTAATGCTGGCGGCCATCGTATGAGTGAAATATTCTTCAGTACGCCGAAAAACACCAATCAAATAAATAGGCCGAGGTTCCTCAGACATTGGAATCTGCCTTAGAAATGAGGCGGTCACTCTATTTCCACGTCTGAGACCTGTCCTATCCTCTATCGTGCGGCGATGTGGTCTAATCCAACCTGCCTGTAAACAGCTCGTGGCAAAGTCAGGTTGGAGCAAATGATATTCCACAGGGTGTCCCAGAAGTCATGCACGATCCTGGTTTTCAAAAGAGCAGGGGCGAATGCACTAACTATATGGGGCCCTCATTCCAGCAATTAAGCCTCCCAGCCATAGTTCAGGCAGTAGCCAGCGAGCACAGCCCTCATTCCAGCAATTAAGCCTCCCAGCCATAGTTCAGGCAGAAGCGAGGAGACTGAGAGAGATTATTAAATCTTTCGCAGGAGAAAAACACGCCTTATCCAAGGAGCAATGACGAACTGAGGCGTTATCGTGAGATAGTGGAGAATATTACACGACTGAGTAGGTGGGTGTAGCCTAGTATTTATATTGACGGCCGTAGGCCTGTAAAGTATTAATACATCAGCCTTATCAGGAATCTGAAATTAAATTCACTGACTATCAACAGAAAGCATGCAGCTAAACTTTAGGACTGTAGATCGGCCACCAGACGCTTGCGCATAGACGACAGAGCTTCGGTTCTGCCTTGGTCTATCAAGTTCTTTTTTTCTTCGTCCGAGATACCAACATTTTTACTCGACTTAGCCCGAATAGACTCAGTGAGTTGATAGAATTTTTTCTTCTCAGCTAAAATCAGATTAAACTCCTCAGCTGAAATGTTTCCGTTGACTAATGCCTGACCGACGAGATCGCAGATGGAGTTTATCTTTGACTCCGCTAATATGAGTATCTCATCATGTTTCTTAGCCTTAGTCTGAAATGTCCTACCAACAAATTTCCCAATAACTCCAACAACGCCCAATGCAATGGAAGAGCCTTCCATTATTATAACCACTGGCGCCGCAACAACTGTTGCTAACAAACCAATCCCAGAGACGCCAATACCCAAACTGAGCGCAAATAGCCCGATTTCAATGCCATCGCAGATGTTCACGCCACGGCGATATTTTTTTAAGACTGAGGATCGTTTGACCTTTTCGTGTTCAAGGCCCCGTTGTATGTCACGGATAACCTGCAGGCGGTATCCGTGACCGTCGTCGATTTCCTCCGATTTATCGTCATCCGGAGGTGCAGTTGGAACAGTTGGATAGAGAGACATGTTAATGTTACTCAGACGATATTCATATTAGTTAGTAGAACCTCTAAATAGTTTGCTGAGAGCGCCTCTGTGCTATAGTACAACCGACGAAGTAATGTAGGTCCAACAAACAGTGTATCCAGAGATATTTTAGGTTTGGTAACTGCGGTTACGCTTGTACTGGTTATTGTCACGTGGGGTTTGCCGTCCTGAGACATCGAAATAAATATTCGGAGAAGTTTATTAGCGTCACTATCACCACACATCAGCCTCAGTCCGGCAATGAGTGGAACATTATTTGACGGTGGATCACTGAGGAAGACTTCCAATTTGGAATGGGAATTCGGTTACAAATTTAAGGGATGCATTCCGAGTACCCTTTGCACCAACCATGTAACCCTATGGAAGCTTGTCGATAACAACCGCAGCCATTCTACCACCAGATACGTACGATGCTAAGAGTTGTCCTGCGTTCATAATCTTCCTCACAGTATGAAGCCTACCTGTATATACGTAAGGTGGAGCTGGTTTTATCTCAAGGTGCCATCCGCCCACCGCAGCAAAGACGTCGTAGAACAGTTTCCATCCGTCTGCTTTACCACGGTATAAGAGCCTATAGTGCCGACCCTTGAGTACATTTGATGCATCAATATCATGCAAGTTCCCGAACCCTATTTCTGGCACAGGAGGTTCCGGCAGTTCATGCCTATGGTAAGACCTTCTTAGAAACTGGAATACGTATAGGCCAGTTTCTTTCCCATTGCTGCCAAACCCATGGATGTCTCCGAGATCAGTGAGGTTTGTTGTGCAGGTGGGGTTGATAGAGGAACCAGGTCCACCTGAATCAGTCATTTTCTATCCTCGCTTATTTTTCCAGCGTAGGCCGAATATGTAAAGTCGCGCTTAGGTATGATATACTTATAGGTCGACTATATGCGTCTAATACTTTCATAGTTAGTTCTGATACGAACCTCGACCGCATAATTTTGTACTGAGGATTAGGGAATAAGACGGTTTTGCCGCAGTTAATGCCCTCATTAGTAACTGGGACTGCTCTCAGAAGAGTAGAGCCACGAGCTCTACTGCCGTTCACTGAAATAAGATTCTCCGAAGTGCTCACCTCGTCCAGGTGAACCAAAATTTCCTTCAAAGATACCAGTTCTGGCAGTTCGTCCCCCTCAATTGTGCCGATCTAATGCGTTGGGGAACCCCAGTACCTTTGCCAGATTGAGTAGCCTGATTTTATTATCACCGGTTTTCAGCTGCAGATGCCCTGTAGCCTCATTCAGTCTTAATGTCACGTCCTTGGGCCGGAACACTTCCTTGTCCAGGGTGCACAGGCTGTAGTAGCCGCTTGGAACGAACATTAACTCGTCGTTCAGGGAGAACTTTGCATCAGGGCCAATGTTCAGGCAAAGGGGATATAATGTAATTTCGAGTAGAGCAACCTCATACTGACGATTCTGATTATCCAGGCATGACGGTAGAATAACACTTCCGCCGTTTTGAACATCACTGAATATAACGTACATAGTTATAAAGCTATGGATAATAAAGCATACATATTCAATAAGGATGCAAAGTACCGCACAGGCGGGGTGTTTTCTGTACCCGGTACGGTGCAGGAGCCGAGTGAAATCGTGGTTATAGATCCCAGTAAAAACCGCACCGCATGGGATTTCAAAGTCACCTTCCAAAAGGTGTATGAACGCTATACCCTGCCAAAGATCTTTGGCGACGGTCTAGTCCAAAAATGGCACACACAACCAATGATGTGGTGGCAAAACCAGCTCAATTTCGCTGTGTGGTGTGCCACTACAGGCTGCAGGATTTCGAAGCAAGACCATCTTTCGTCTGGTGGTCTTTCTGGCTCTATGTTCCACTTCCATGTGTACCACCAAGTGCGTCGTATTCTGGAAGAGATTAAGGCAGCCCTACCACAAGACAAAGCCTGGAGTGCGATGAACAACCCGTACGACCAGAGGGCATATGAGCGGATCTGCGGAGAGTTGGGGGTTTCTCCGAACACTGACTGGCGCCAAAACAAGAGCGCGAATGACGGGCTGGGTGAGGCTTACTATTACTACAACAACAAGATTGTCATAGCAACTACGAGTCAGAGTCTCGGGGTAAATGATGAGATAAACTCTATACCCATGCCTTCAGTGCCAACTGAGCAGCTAAAAGTAAAACCACACTCTGCTTCGGTGCCTGTGCCGGCTCAACCTGCAGTACCTGTACCAGCTACAGATTCTTCACCTTTGATATCGAGACCGGAAAAATCCACCCATGATGAAAATATAACTGCCATGGTTTTGATTGGAGTCACCATTGGGCTTGCATTTATTTGGCTACGCTAGATGCGCTTGAACAGCTGCGTAAATAATACCACCAGCGGCGAGAACAAGAGTCCAGGTATTTTCAGCAAGCCAGTTCACGGTCTTGCCTAAGAAACCGAGGAGCCAAGAGACGATACTTCCTATTATGCCTGGGAGGGCAGACGCGGCTTTACCAGCGAGCTTTGCTAACAGCTCGCCCAAAGATTTCAAGTGTTTTTTAATCCACTCCTTTACGCCGCCTCCGCTGTCAGGTGGAGTTGGAGGCACGGGCGGAGCTGTCCCACCACCACCGGCAAGAGCAAGTACGAATGTTGATGCGACGAAACCCAATGCAGTAAGGATACTGGCTATAGTGATACCTTGTTCGCGAAACAAAGTATGGAGGCGCTCAGCGAGTGTGGTGTCTGAGTAAAGGACGCGCTTGATTGTTTCCCGCACCCGACTGATTTGCGAGCGCAGAGAATCGCGGCATGCCGATGCGGCTTCAAGACGAGCTGCCCTCTCATCCTCGAGGTCTGACAGGCGATTCCTAATACGCTGTTTAGATTCCTCATCATCACCCGCCTCAGCTAACTTTCTTTTTTCCAAAGCAATGTGGTCGTCCGGTGCAGACAGCTTGGCAATGTTGTTTCTGAGTTCCCCACGAATAGTCCGCAGAGCCTTGTCGAGTCCTCTAATCTCGCGAGGAGTGAAAGGTGTCAAAGGCGGATCACCATATGTTTCAAGAGCCGCGTTTATATCATCGTCAGTCAAGGAGGTTTCCATTGTTTGAACCATATTTGATGCGTCCTGTGCCACTTGCCCAAGATCTTTCAGTTCCACCCTATCTAGCTTAGCTGCGACCTCACCTAGATTTTTGTCACCAGTTTGGAGAGCTGCAGCAGCTGCGGAAGATAGATTTTTCTTTTGTCCTGGATGCCTCTTCCAGTCAACAAATCCTAGCTCCCCTCGGATGGTGCGGACCCCAACTCTGTCAGATAGTGTTGACAGTGCGAGCGGGAGGATTGTCTCCAAGAGTGCTGTACAAAGCAATACTTGGATGCGCCTTGAGGCGCAGCTTGCCGTCCTCGGTAATTACGAAATTGTTGTAGTCTATATTCAAAGGCTTTATCCATCCTTTTTCGCCCTCTAGTAAATTGTAATAATTGTCGACAGCATTTACCAACAGACGCTCTCTATAATCGTCGTCATCACCTACCAACATAAGCTCCTGTTGCAGCGTCTGTTCGTTTCTAGTTTCCTGTATGTCGTTAGATTGACTGGATGCCCCCGTAGGTGATGGGGTACTGTCAATGACGAGGCCTTGCGGATCAATGTCTTCAGCATTATCATCTCTGACGTTTGTGTCAATGTCAGCATCCATTTTATCAGTTAGACTCAACGCCTATGTCTATATAACATAGACATTAGACTTCAACAGTAGTATAGCTCACATGGCTGAAAAATACGGACGCAAACTTAACCCTCATCGCAGACTGCGGGATGCCTTCGGTGTCAAGGGCATCCGGCATTCGGTTGTGATAACCAACAACCCAAGCAGAATTGACCAGAATCAGCAGCTACTGGTCAGGTTTTTCCCAATCTCGGTGACCACGATGTAATCGTTCCTGGAACAGCACGTCTGGCCTTCACATTCACCCTAGATTCAGCAGATGAAAACCGAACTATTGTCCAGAACATAGGGCGCGCTGTGGTTAAAAAGACAACAATCAAGATTAGTGGGAATGAGGTCATGAGCATTGACGACTCCGACGTCTACCATTGTTATGGTGACTTATGGAAGACTGCGCTGCAAAGCAACAACGCTCAGTACCAGGGGATCGACACCAGCCGAGATCAGAACGTCACGAAAGCCAGAGTGGGAGCAGCTGATTTCAACGCCAAAAAGAAGGTTGACAAAGCCATCGCACATGCGTATGGAAACCGGTTCTACATTCCACTCGATTTCGAGCTTCTGGAGTCTCACATGCCTTTCTACCAACCTGGACTGGGAGACCGCCTTGAGTATTACCTAACCTTCAACGACTATAGCAGGGTTATAAAGGCTACCGATGACACTGAAGCAAAATACACGATCGATAACATAACCTTGGAATACGAGATGGTCACCGAGGCTGAGCTGGCCCGCATTGTCCGCAATCAGTACCACGGCCGCCTAGCGATCATGTACGACAGGATCCTGCGCCACCACAAAATCTCGTACGACAAAAGCGACACCCTTTGGAATATCAACATCAACGTCCCCGCACGCAGTATGAAAGGCGTCCTTATGGTGTTCGAGGAACCCACAGGATCGGCCTGGGATAGAAACACCGAACACTTCTGCAACCCGAAAATCACCAAGGTTGAGGCAACCATTGAGGGAATTCCGAACCAGCTTTATAGTCAAGGCATGCGCCCTTACCAGCAGTGGGAAGAGGCTAGAAAGAATTTCGCCGCTGGCCTTAAGCGGCCTGCAGAAGTGGCAGAAGTTATCAAAGACGCCGGACTCGCAGACGTCTCGCTCGGTAAGTATCTCACGACGAAGTATGCCCTGTGGCTCGACTTTAGAAGCACGGACGATGACAGGCTGCACGGCAGCGGGCGTCGGGTGCAAAATGCAAGCGAAGGGGTTACGATCCAGATTACAAAGGAGGCTGAGGAACCTGCTCCATTGAATATGTACCTCTACATAGTCATGGACGCGCAGCTTAACATTGAAAATGGCAGGTTTGTCAACGCAATCTACTAACCATTACCACTTTCTCCCAAAAGACCCTCACTCAGCCATCATCTGCGGGCAGACAGGGTGTGGGAAAGCGGTGTTCGCTCTCGATCTGCTTGAGAGCCACTACCGCGGGACCTTCGAACATATTGTGATTCTGTGTCCCACGATACAGTACAACAAAACTTACCAAACGCGTAGATGGATCTGGGACGAACCTGAGATCTACGTCCTCAACCCGGGGGAGAGGTTGCACGACTACCTTCGAGCTCTATTCTCGCTCTTTAAAGGTGAGCCCACCCTGTACATCATTGACGACTGCTCAGCCACAAGGGCGCTGACAAAAAAGAAGGATATGCTTTCTGAGCTGGCTTTCTCAGGCCGACACGCAGAACAAAGCGTCTGGTGCTCACCCAGAAGTATAACTCTGTCCTCAAGGATCTGCGAGAACAGACGCGTTGGATTGCCCTCTTCCACTGCAAAGACCGAAACTCATTTAATTATTGCCTAGAAGAAAATGATGTGATCGGCAGTCACGAAGAAAGAACGGAGGTTCGTCAACGCCTCGCAAAGACGAAACATACCAAGCTTCTGTTAAAGACTGACCAGCCCGCTGAATATGTTGTCTGCTTATAGCACATTAGCATCTTGCTTATATAGCACATTAGCATTCTGCTTATAGCACATTAGCATCTTGCTTATATAGCACACTAGCATTCTGCTTATAGCACATTAGCATCTTGCTTAAGCACATGAGTGAACAGATTACCTGCGGCGCTCTGCTGCCTTTATTTTGTTCCCAAATTCTGATTTTATCGCTCTTCGGGTGGTTTGCCTGGCAGTATATTAGACTTAAACAGTTTTGGGTGATAAGATTTCGAACTATATTTGCTACCATGAATTGTGATGAACTTATCGACGAGCTCCTGCAGAAGGGTGGTGACACTGGACACCAACCCAGTGCAGACCAGGGGCCGGCAGAATCCAGCCACAACCCACACAGCTCTAATGAATCATCGGAACAACAGGAGAGAGGAGTGGGAAGTGGCATGCAAAAACGAAACCGCCTAGAAGCAATTGTTGCTGGTGGGCAGAGTAAACAGTATCTCAGAAGAGCCCTTACACTCGAACAGATCGACTCTATGAGAGATGAAGAAATTGAAAAGCTGTATGCTCGTTATGAGCTACAACTTAGTGCAGCTATGACCAAGACTCTCGGACAAACGGCGCTGACCATGTACTCTGGGTTAGCGTCACTGTTCCTGCCGATTCCTCCAGAAAATCAGCCAAAGCTGGCTGCTGATCTGGGCGCTGATCCATTTGTGAGTCATGCGCTTAGCATTGCTACATGCGAACTGTATCATCGCTATGGTATGTTTCTAGCTCCCTTCACAGCAGCTTTGACAACTTTGAAGCACTGTCAATTTGGACATGCATGCCAGAGAACTATATACGATAAAGATGACGAAGTAGAAAATGACACCACCGGAGGAGACGAAGCTAGACAGTTCGACTCAAGTCGATCAAAGTCCGGCTGCTGCTAGATCAGACCCCGAACCTCAACCGATAACTAAAACTAAAGATCCCAAAAAAGTTACTGCGGGGAAGGCAGGAGCAGCTGCAAGAAAAGCCAAGCAGGAACTCCAAAAGGCCAAGCAAAAACTCCAAAAAGCTACTGATAGGAATGATACTACGATCCGAGCGCCACCGAGTAGAGACCCCAGTCCAGCTCACAAAGACCCTCGGGCCAAAGACCCTCAGGAGTCTACACCAAAATGGCCAAATATCTCTACTCTTTTGATTGTTGGAGGCGTTGCAGCCAGTCTTGGTCTTGTTTGGTGGTGGTTACGCCAGCATCTGGCGTTAGGCCGCGTAGTACCTGTGGAACAGAGGCCCGATCCACCACAACAGATTGGAAATCCAGAAAAATTTTTATCTAAAAAAGACATATTAGACATTAGGAGGGACCCTCATGATATGAGGTGAATAATTATGTCAACTCCAACAACTGACGGAAAGATGCTCACCAACACGGCGTATCATAGTGCTGTTGTCGGTGGTTTTGCCATCGGCTACTCTCGACTAGGGAAGATGGTCATCGGAAGCGCTGTCCCAAAGCTTGACTACACACCCCCCTCTTGATCTAGGCTTGGTCATCATTGACATTGGCCTCGCCATGTTCACAAAAGATATGCTAATTAAACAGGGGATTATTCCTCCGAATATTGTGAAGTAGATCGTATGCCAGTAGTATAGATTATAATCTTGCAAAAGATAATATAATAATGGCCTCGATTGCAATGATGGTTGGAGGTGCACTAGTAAATGCTCTTGCGTTTTCTTGTAACAGCTTCGTGTTCTCAGCTTTTCGAAGCCCTGGAGTCGGCGAAGAGCGTAAACGCCACGATAAAGCTATAGAGCAACTCCAAACTGCTCAGGCAGAATGGTCTGGGAACAGAATAAAGCGCCTAGACTGGATTAATGAAGAAGTTCACCGCCAGGGTCACGCTGAGCGCACCTTTCGCAATGCGTCAGTATGCACACATCACGGGTAAAACTCTTCCCGTCGAATCTGAGCCTGTCCTAAGTGATTTCTATACACCATCCGAAGGTCATAAGGATCGCGAGATAGCGTACGTTATTATCGGGATGGCCGCAACCGGCCTCCTGGCCTATAAGCTCGCCAAGTGATCCATCCGAACTGATTGTTTTTCATCGGTGTTTGGGGGGACACGTGTCATTGCCGACAACACCTGGGTGGGTTTAATTTTCCCCTATTATATATACAGCCCTGGTACAGAACCACAATGGGTCTTCCCGAAGAGCTTTACTTCGCGATGTTGGGGGTTGGCCTCTGTGCTCGCCGTCACAAGATTCCTGGGCCTCTGGCCCACACAATGATCAATATTGCACAAAAGTCGCTCGAGCTCTGGCGGCAGGATGAGAAGACCGCGATGCATTTCGCTGAAGGAGTGCTGGCTAGTCCCACCAACCTCCGGTTGACAACTTGACAGCTTCCAGAGCCTGTGGCTTCCGCATGTTGGAGATTGATTAGGCTTCTGGAATATCTCGCAAACCATGTCCGCCAGGAAGTTGTCTGTCCGCCTGGCGAATCTTTACTATAGCCCCAAGGGGTATTGGAAGGGGCTCGCAGCCATCAAGAAGCTGGCTAAGGCTGTGAGAGTCTCTGAAGATGTGCCCCGGGCCTGGCTGAAGAAGCAGGCCATCTGGCAGATTTATTTACCTGCTCCAAGGCATATTCCACGGCCTAAGTTCGACGTTGGGTAGCCAAACGAGGTCCTCCAGGCCAACCTCATTTTCCTTCCGGACGATAAGGTAAGACAGCGAACATACAAGTACGCCTTGACCGTGGTCGATGTTGCTTCACGTTACAAAGCGGCAGAGCTCCTGGTCAGCAAGACCGCAACAGAGGTTGCCTATGCTCTGTCTCGGATCTACAGACGGGGGCCATTGAAGTGGCCCAAGCTTCTCCAGGTTGACCCTGGGGGAGAGTTCATAGGTTCGGTGAACCAGCTGCTCGCCAAGCACGGGGTTTCTGTCAGGTGCGGTCGTGTGGACATCCACCGTGACCAGGGTATTGTGGAGCGCTTCAATCGGACCCTGGCCGAGCGTCTGTTCGGGCACCAGTACGCCCAGGAGAGGCGTCTCCCTGAGGGACAGAGGTCGACCTCGTCGGTTGCTCGGCTGCCTGCCGTCATCGCGGCTCTGAACGGTGAGGAGACTCGGTTGACTGGTAAGAAGCCTAAAAATGCCATCAAGGCTAAGACGCCGCTCACAGAAAAGCCCTCCTCGGTTATTCCCGGCCGCCCGGTTGATCTCGAGGAGCGAAAACTTCCCTCTGGTGTGGGCGTTCGCTACCTCTACCAGGCGGGAGAGCTGGAAGGTGGCCGGCGTCGTGCAACTGACCCTGTATGGTCTATAGAGGTGTACCGTCTTGGGCGCTCAGTTACCAAGCCCGATGAGCCAGTGTTGTACTACCTGCTAGATGGCCCTCAGCGGGTTTTTGTCCGTGAGGAGCTCCTTGTGGTACCCCCTGACACTCAGCTTCAACCAGATGGGGTCCTCAGGCGTTGAAAACTGTGCAACCCCTCTTTTTCGGGTGCACTCCAGGCAAGCCAGGCGAACATTTTCACGGATGTGGCCTTGGGTGTTGTCCAGCCGGTCAACACTGAACTGCTGGGTGTCCTTTGGCAGATATGCGCAAGCGCCCCCGGCCGCGGCCATATTTTCCGTGGGAGGCGGCAAGACCTGAGCTCCGCGTTTTCGATTGCACTCAAGACAAGTCAACCTCACATTGTCGCGGGTATGCCCTTTCGAGTTGTCCAGCCAGTCGACGCTGAACTGCCGGGTGTCCTTTGGCGCATAACACCATATGAGCTCGGCGTCGCAGTCTGCGCACCTGTTCCCTTGCTGACCCTTGAGGCTAAGGATATCCTTCATGCGGAGGTGGCACTTCCCCAGGCCCTTGCCAGCGTCCGTTCTTTTGTAACTCTGGAGCTTATAGACTATGTTCCTCCGAGCTGTGGCCTCGTCGTAGTCAGGCGGGGGCGCGGGATGGCTGCCTGCTTCAGGCGGCGGGGGGCAACATCTCGCCAGTTGACGGAGGTAGCGGACCAGGGACACGGCTAGGTAGGCCAAGTTGCTCCACTGTAGGTAGTCGTCGACGATCCAGACTTTTTGAGGGTCCTCGATCGTGAGCCCCTGACTCGAGTGTACGGTCATAACATACCCGAGAGTCGAGTCGTCCCCCTATTTGCCATCAAGGACCTCGGCCGCGGTCTTGAACGGGACCGGGACGACGTCGTTGAGAACCAGTTCTTGCTGGTCTGGCTAACCGTCGTCGGGTATCTGGACCATGACGTTTTGTCTGCTTGTGTCCCTAGGGCGATATAGGAGTGGGACTGGCTCGTCCCGGAAGGCACCGCGGTGGTACTCGCAGAGCAGGCGCAGGGCGCGGTCCCACGGCCCATTGGGGGAAACTAGTATACGGTCTCGGGGGTGCTAAGCCTGGACGAAGTTTTCCCAGCCCTGGCATAAAGGGAGGGCCGAGCGCATCTCCTGGCACCGTACCCGGTGAGGCCGGAGCCTTATATTCCTCTTCAAGGTTTTAAGTTCCTCGCACCGGCTCCGGTAGTCGACGGTAACCTCCTCGTAGTAGTCGGCCTTTTCCCGGAGCCACGCGTGTGGCGAGTCGCCTGCGATTGGCGGTGGTTGGCCTTGGTCTCCGCAGCAGATGACCTGGACGCCCCTCTGATCGAGCCAGTCCAGGAACGTTTCGAGCACCGGCCGTGGCACCGTGCACACCTCGTCCCAGATGATGACTTGCGGGATGTACTTCTGGCCCATGCGTTCCGGCGTCCACTCCGTCTGACAAATCCACCGGGAGAAGGAGTGGTACGTCTGGGCGCCAACCCCTCTGGTACGCATCTCCTTGGCCCAGCAGTGGGTCGGGGTGAAGACCAGAGGTTTCCTGCCGCGGAACAGCTCGATTGCACGTGTCGTCTTCCCAGAGCCACCGCTCCCGTTTAAGTAGCTCAGCTGGTATCGCCGGGTCGCCGTAGCGCTGCGCGGCGCTGTCCTCCAGCTCGTGTGTGCCCTCCGAGTGACCGGGCTCGGGATGGTAGACCGCATGGTCCGAACAGGCAAAGATGTCTTCACCTTTGTCGCGCCACTGGGCCGGGGCGACCTCTCGGGGTGGCCGCGGCGTGGGTCGATCGTGGCAGATTAGGCACGCTGTGCAATGGACTTCAGGAGCCGCGTACGCCTTGACACCCTCTAGCTGGTGAAGTGCTGTCTTTTTGACGTAGAGGCTGGCCGTGGCCACCCGTACTGCCTCCTCTGGCGTGAACCGGCGGAGCAGGTTGATGTGTGGTTACGCGAGCATCGAGGCCCGCAGGTGTGCTTACTGGGGTTGGCTGCCATCGTAGTAGGTGAGGATCCAACCCAAGGGACAGACCTCGGGGGTACCAACGAGGGTCCCACTTTGGCGAGTATCTCGGACAAGGAAGTCGAGCTCATCTCGGTCAGTGACAAGAGGCCGCGTAAGCCTCTTGCCGTCGGCCTTGGCTCCCTGCGTAAACTTACCTATCACCGAACACGCCTGGTCACGGCAACCAGACCCCCTTCTGCTTGTTGAATGAAACGATGCCCTCGGCGAGTTCGAGCCGGGTGAGCAGTCCCGTCTCTCGCATGTAGGCCAGCAGCGCGGTTGAAGCCCATTGCTTCTTGTGGAGATGCCCCCCGAACAAGGCCACGATCACGGGGTGGACCCCAGCGGCAAACTCCCATGCGCGGACCTGGGCAAAGCCTGCACCGATGTCCTTGGGGAGGGGCTCGTTGACTGCGACGCGTGTCATCCGGTGCTTCGGGTACCCGAACCTCTGGAAGCAGGGACCGGCCTCGCCTTTACCCTGGAACGACTCGGGGTAGCAGGCCTTCATGTCGATGCTGACGACGTCGTTCACGTTATAGGCCGCGGCATTCCAAACTCCTCCATGGCTGTGTTCCATGCACGTGCTTTGCATCATGTCGAGGAGGTGGACAGAGGTAGGCTTCCAGTCGTTATTTTCTGTTGCGACAACGCTGGCGGCTTGGTTCTCGCCGAAGACCTTTTGGGCCAAAGCTTCAGGATCCTCCGGCGCCAGAACGCGGCACGTCCTCAGGATACTTTCATGGGTCGCTCGAGTCCGGTAAATCCGCGCACCCTCGAGGACGAACTGGTCGACTGTGAGGCGCCGGCAACCTTCTCCTCCTCCTCCTCCTCCTTCTCCGAGGACCCAGACGGCCTTGGGCCCGTCTTGCGTGGCTTCCCGGCGGGCTTCCCACACGTTGCCTTCGTAGATGAGGACTTGGCGGGCTTGGGGGAAGTGGAGGTCAGCCGCCAGGCGTGACCGTTGGGGAGCGTGAGCTCGATGATTCCGCGTATGCCATTGCCTCCACGCTGATACTTCCCTCAGTTATAGAGGTCGGCACCCGTGATGTCGCGGACGATGATTGCCCGCTTGAGGATGTTCTCGAGGCAGGAAACGTCTTGAAGGGTGGCGCCAGTGTCATGGACCTTGGCCTCCTACTCCTCGATCTTCTGGAGATTGGCGGGGGTAGGACCCTGGCCCCTCTGTGCCCCCTCGAAGTGCTTGATAGCCCTCTGGGCAAGACAATTGAGGTCCCCGTCTCGCATCGGATCGAGGTTCCTCTCGTCGGGCTCGCGGATGTGGTAGAGGCCGTAGACAACAGCACTGACAGGGTAGGCATTGGCGTAGTACAGTCGGTCAATCCCTTCCAGAGCACCGGGCTGAGTTGCTGAGGTAACCTCGAGGACATTGCCGCCCCGTGTCCGTCCCTGTTTCAGGGGGACGAAGGAATCTTCAAAGACCCAGACGCCTGGGGCGGGCTCTCGGAGGAATTTCACCTTGACGAGGTATTCTCCTCCTCCTGTGAGTTTATTGAGGACCTCTGCGGCTCTTTCTGCGGTCAGGGTGTGATCAATGATGACGTTGCCGCCATGGATGCGGATATTGTCGTCCACGACGACGTCGCCGAGCTCGTACGGGTCGGACGACTCCTGCCTCCAGGAGCTGAAGACGTGGGCAGCGCCCTCACGTCGATGTTGGGCCTTGGCTCGCTATAGGAGCCGGCCAGCTTCCCGTTCAAGCTTCCTGGCACTAGTAGGCGTGTCGAGGTCGAAGTCGTCGCCTTCGATTTTGCTCAGACGAAAGAACTCGTCAGCGAAGTCCTCGTCGGACTTTTTCCGGTCGATACTGGCAAGTTGTCTTGCTGCAGGCGATGCCATGTTCATGTCATGGGGTATAACGTAGGTAACCACTTGTCTAAAGGGAATCTCCGTCGGTATCTGTAGCCGCGACGCCCTCAGATTCGGCCTTCATCTCCCTCTGTTTTCTTCGCCACCTGGCCACTTTTGCGCAAGCCCCACCACACAGGCGACATAGCTCAAGAGTCGTTCGAACCCCGACGCCGCATCTCTTGCATGGAAGGGTCCATCCACTCTTAGCAATGCGGACGTTGTGGACCTTGCAATACTGTCCGAGGCATGAACCCCCGCAGAGGTCCTTCTTTCCGAGGAGAAGCCATTGGCATGTCTGTGTACCCCTCATTGTTAAGATTACGTATACTACATTCCGAGGCCTGTCTAAACCAAAATAGCGATGATTATAATCCGCTGGGAGGCTTAATTGCTGGAATGAGGGGTGTGCCAGAATCCAATATGATAAACCGCTGGGAGGCTTAATTGCTGGAAATAGGGGTGGTCCAGAACCGGGAACTATGGCTGGGAGGCTTAATTGCTGGAATGAGGGCCCCATATAGTTAGTGCATTGGCCCCCTGCTGCTAAAAGAAAGCAAATCTTTACTGATTTGAAAAACACCGTTATTGATTATAATCATAACAAATGCTCAAACTGGGTGTTTGTTAGGTTATTATCAATAAAGACGTTGTTGAAATCAAGAAAGGTGTTCTTTTTTTTCTTTTTTTTTTTTTTGGACAATTAGGGTGGTGCGCGACTTCTGGGACACCCTGTATATACCTCATGCACAGCACTTCACAATGCATTTCGAGAACTTGTACTTATAATTCGGAGAGGGGTCCTCCGTGGTTCAGTCGGTTAGCGCGCTAGCGCAGCGCAATGACCTAGAAGCCTCCCACCAATACGGTCGCTCTGAGTTCAAGACCAGCTCATGTTGCTTTCCTCTACGGGCGTACGTTTGAAGGTCTGCCAGCAACCTGCGGATGGTCGTGGGTTTCTTCCCAACATATTGTTGGCCGCCGTCGTATAAGTGAAATATTCTTGAGCACGGCGTAAAACACCAATCAAATAAATAAATATAATTCAGAGAAACTTGTAGATTTATTCGCCAGTCTGACTTGGATGAATGTAAGCAACCAGTGCTTCATAAGCCGAAATGCGAAATGCACATATTATGAGTGTATGTCACGTGTATGACCGTGGCCAGCATTATGGTGGGAGGACACCCGACACCATATGCAGGTTGCTTTCCACATAACGTATATTGTACATATAGAATTACATATGAAAGTTATCTATGCTGTAGTCCATTTCCTTTTTTTTTTTTTTTAAAGGGAAAGGAGAGTTGTTAGTTTTTCTACTCCCACTTCCTGGTGAGTCTTCGTCAAATGTGGATCATCCAAAAGCTCAACAGGAGCACTCAAAAGAAAATCAGAAGAGGCCATTGGGAGCAACTGGTGTTCCTCAGGGTCAGTCTACACCCCAGAAAGGGGAAAAGTAGAACTTTTCACAAATACATATGCATGTATTACAGCGTGAAGCTTTTTTAATGAAATTACCCTTCCTCTACTAAAGAGCTTGACATTGTTTTAACCTGAGTTGTAAAAAATAAAAAAAATATATGTAGTAAATTATTAACTTCCACACTAAAAGAAGTTAACAATGTTTCTGTTTTTAATTTAAAATAAAAAGTGCTGTTTGTTTTATTTGCGGGAAGTCATTAACAGTTAGTAATATTCAATTTGTTCGAGAAATTTGGCAAACTCAAGGACTTTTCAGAAGGAGATATTTGGAAAATTGAGAAAGCTCTGTTGATTTTGAGAAACATAGTTTGGGATATCTTACCTGGCACTACATGCTGATTTCTTCAGGTGAGCAGAAGGCAAAACATTCTTTTATAATTATTGTACAAATTTTAAACCCGAAATTATTTTCAAGTTGTCTCAAATGTGTATAGTGTTGTTGAAATTATTGGCGTTTTGGTCTAATTGGTCTTCCGTAGGCTGCCCCATTTTACAAATCTGGTAAATGAATAATAATACTGCCTTCTGTTATAAAGTGATATAGAAGGAAAAATAAACTGAACATATATCCAGTCTACCTTGACATATTGTTTTACATTTTTGAGTGAATAAAATGCAGTCAAATGTTTCAATTCTACCATGGTGTCTATGGAATGATTAAAGTGCCAGTTTGTCCTAAACTTTGTTCTCTTGCCAAAGGCTGGATTTAATATAGGAGTAGCTCACTCCTCTACATGGACTGGCATTTGGACTAGTAAATGAAGCTGTACAAGAATCTTCCACAAATGAAAATTAAAGGCGTAAATGTCAAGAAAAGATTTCACATGACTGGAACATTATTTATATGGCCCATCAATTCAGTCATATGACTGTAAGTGTATTTAAAAAGAAGTAAAGTTACTCTCTTTGCAGTTTTTAGCGGTCTTTTAGCTGGTGCTATCTTAATTTTCTGCTTTCTGTCACTTTCAGAATAAAACTGAGATTGTGCTGATCAAGTTGCTATACTTAAAATCAATCTAACGTTGGTTTTTACCCTGGGTCAATTTTGACTGAGGGGTAGTGTTGCAGCGGGCGGCATCCGTCAGTCTGTCCGTCCTTCCGTCTGTCCATATCCTTGTAAACGCTGTATCTCTAAAATGATTCAACTGATCTTAATCAATTTAACACCACACTTACACTTTGGCATGAGGAAGAGCCCTTTTGATTTTCATTCACCTTGACCTTTTTTATTCAAAGTCAGTGGGGTTATTAGGAGTTGAAGCCATTCAGGCTTGAATCCCTATTGTTTTCGTTTGGATTATTAGGGGTTCAAGCCAATGATGGTTTGTATTTACATGAGTGTAACTTTTCTTTCATTATATCAACACATATATAGTGGATGTGCAGTGATTTTCACTGAAGATTCGGAAGAAAATCCTTCTCAAAAGTTTCACTATCAACCCAATATGGCGGCTAGATCACGTGACCTAGGACACGCAACTTCACTCGTGAAAGACAGTCTTGTTACTGTCACATACCTAAATTTCACTCATTTCTGCCATGCCATTTTAGCCGCACAAGTTCTCTCAATTTCAATTTGCAAAAATGACGATTTTGAGGGTATGTATTACTTCAGGTTTGCTGACGTCATTTCTGGTTATATAAAACTCATCTCCATGTCTTGGGATGATATACATGCTTTAAGACTGCGTCTCTACTTTCATTGGTTATGGAGATATACCCTCTTAAGGTTTTCATGACGTCACTTCTGGGCTCTCAAAATTTGTATAACTGGAATCAGAATCCAAAACTGCATCAGGTCGCACTATTTGTAGGACATCATCTGTACAAGTGTAGAAATTATATGCAAAAAACGAATTTTTCAGTCACATGACAAATTCACCCAATGGCGAGCTTGTACAAATTTCAACGCAGAAAGTTTTCCTTATCACCTGGATGTACCTAGGCTTTGTGTAACTACAGTTTGAATTTCAGCTGAATCGCATCAGCCGTTCTGGAGAAGATGTTTAAAGGTTTTCATAAAAATCCAATATGGCCGCCAAGTCACGTAACCAAGTCTCCAAAAGATTAGGTGCAAAACTTCAGGTCTGTAGCTAGAGCATACTGAAGTTTCATAACCGTACGGCTTGTCGTTTTCTCTAGAAACACGGGACAAACTTGTGGAGAATATTAATAATAATCCGAATGATAGCAAAAGGGATTCAAACCTACTGGCTTGAACCCCGCATCATTGTCCCTGACAGCTATATTTTTAGGGGTTCAAGCCATTTAGTACCCATTCACGTAGCCTGGCGGCCATTTTGGGATGAAGTTTAAACATTTAACGGTTATTTTCTTCAAGACCCAACGTCAGGTTGACTTGAAGTTTAGCACACTTAACACGCGTTCCCTGGAGACTATTTGGAAGAAAGAATGCAATGTTTATGAAAAATTAGGCTTTAGCTGATACAGGGGAAGTGATATCACGTTTTTTTTTATTTTTTGAAATTCATTATTGTAAATATGCTGTCTGACGTAGTTTGACATCCTGATCACGAATTTTATTTTTGTTATATTGTTGTGTATTGTTGTCGCAAATTGCGATCAAAAGGCGAAAAAGGGCAATTTCCCCCGTTTTTTTGCAGGTCACGTGACAGAAAACTGTTACAGCTGTAAAGCTGCAAATCCTTCTGTATAACGGACTATACATGCGCTGTATGTATGGTGAAAATCGTTGATCTCTGTCAAAAAACACAGGACATACACACTTTTGAATAATGTCCGAAGTCAGGTTTAGCACATTTGGCACATTTACATTTCCATATACATGCCATATAGTGTAACACAATGTATGGATGGCTACGAAGAATGTTTACGATGTATATGTTCTCTTAATTATGTGCTTTTCACTGCAGTTGCGATTGGCTCACCCAGTGGATGTTATGCATGCATTTCTAAAAGTTAGCTTTGTTTTTGCGCAAACATTGTGTTCTTTACTACACGCTAACCAGGCCACGCTGATTGACACGTGCCCTGTTCCAGGTGTATGGAAATTTGAAGTGAAACTTGCCATTGCCTTGGGCACTTAGTGATATATATGTATGATAGAGTGGATAGTAGGGAAGATGCTGTGGAAATTTTTCCGACTCGACCTAATTACAGTAGGATTTAAACGCTAACCATCTCTGGGCTGTGTGGTGTGACGCAGATGTGTCTCGGCCAGTCGAGCGGCGAAGATGATTGACGTCTGGAAATTGACATTAGGCAGATCGCAAATCTACTGCATGTGTACTGAGAATCGTCGGTGAAGTCTCTTCACTGCGAGGCACGCGTGTAATTTCGGTCCATCAGCAAACAAAGCGTCTCTTTCCCCGTATTGTCTACTTATGTAGAACATATTTGTAACTTCACTGCTGAGCAAATTTTGTCACCTGGAGCTGAAAGTAAATCAGTCGTTTCCACACGTCGGGCCACGTTTAGTTTTGCACTTATAACGTGAAAGATAGATTGGCCACTCCCGTTGTCAATTGCGTCGGGCAACTGTCGCTCAAACCGAGAAATTAACAACTGTCTCTCTCTCCACTCCAAAGCTGCCAACGGACTCTTGTGCACAATTTCCAATTCCTGCACGTAAACCACGCCTGTTCCCAATGCATCACGGGTAAATCTCAACAATTCCGACGGCATTCCCCCACGCCCCCGGACTGTGATCATTATAAAATAAGTCCACAGCCACGGCGTAATCTCTGAAAAATTTATAGACACCAATGCGCCTTGCGTCATAACCAACCCAGTCAACGCAACTCTTAATATGCAAAATTCAATCGTTAAAGAAATATCTCGCTTTAGAGTGTCTTTTCAGGTCTACATCTTACATACCGAAGCCCGAAGAGACGGGCTTTAGGATGCCGCGCAGAAAAGAAACTAGGCAACCATACGCCGTGGCTTTGAATTTCTCAACCGTTTTCAAGAAAACAAGAGACAACTCCACTTATTCCTTCTAGATATTTAGACCACAATTTTATATCTTTATATCTCTCCCAACGTCCCCCGCCAGCCACACACATTTTGCCCTGACCCTGAACTGAACCTAGGCAAGTTACATGGGATATTGCAGCGGGGTAGCCCTACGTCCTATGTCGAGCTAGTTGAAATGAACACGCTTAGCCAGGCGCGCTCATCGCCAAGCCTGACCTATGCATCAAACATGCATTCGTGTTTAGGATGAAAGTAGAAACGTTTATAGCATGCTACCAGACGTAGTTTGACGCCGTCATCAAGAATCTGGTCATATTTATTTCCTGCGATGCATACTTTTACCGCAAACTGCTCTCGGAGTGAGACAAGGTGCAATTATCCCCGATATCTGTAGGTCACGTGAATGGAAACTGTTACACATGTAAGCATGGAAACCTTGTAGTGCAAAGGGATGCACATTTACTGTATATGCGCCGATGTAACCAAAGAAACGATACAGACATGCACATACAAGCCCTATTGGCTTGAACCCCGGTATCACTGTCCCTGACAGCTTTATTTATTATTATTATTCTCCACAATTTTGTCCGGCGTTTCTATGAAAACGTGACACCCCACGGTTATGAAACTGCAGTATGTTTTAGCTACAGACCTGAAGTTTTGCACCTAATCTTTTGGAAACTTTTGATCAGGTGATTTGGCTGCCATATGGGATTTTGCTGAAAACCTTTAAACATCTTCTTCTCCAGAACGGCTGATACTGTTGTCCTGAAATTCAAATTGCAGTCGCAAAAAGTCTAGGTGCATTCAGGGTGATAACGAATTTTTCGTGCGTTGAAAATTCTACAAGCTTGAGATTGGGTAAATGTCATGTGACTGAAAAATTCGTTTTTTGCAAATAATTTCTACACTTGTACAGATGATGTCCTACAAATAGTGCGACCTGATGCAGTTTTGGATGCTGATTCCAGTTATACAAATTTTGAGAGCCCAGAAGTGACGTCATGAAAACCGTAAGAGGGTATATCTCCATAAACAATGAAAGCAGAGACGCAGTCTTAAAGCCTAACATCATCCCAAGGCATGTAAACAAATTTTACATCACCGGAAATGACGCTAACGAACCCGAAGTTATTCATGCCAAAAAAAAAAACAAAAAAAAATCACCATTTTTGCAAATTTCAAAATTGAAAAACTTTCTGGGGACTGGTAGAATTAAGGAAGGTAATAGGGCTTTTGTGATTAACAGTTTGGGTGTCCTAGGTCCCGTGACCGCCATATTGCGTTGAGAGGAAAACTTTTGAGACGCATTTTCTTCAAAACCCTAGTTTCGATTGAGCAGAAAGTTTGCGTATGTGACAACTGTTGCCTTTACATTATTTTATCGGAAATAGAATGCAAATAACCGGAACCGGAAGTGATGTCATATGGAGACAAAAATTTTGTCATGTAGAAAATGAGTTTTCTAAGCATGCCACAAGACGTAGTTTGACGTCCCGCTCACGAATCTGGTCTTATTCTTTGCTACGATGCATATTTTTGTCGCAAATTTCGATCAAAGTGCTAAAAAGCGCAATTTCCTCCATATTTGCATGTGACGTGATAGAAAACGGCTAAGGCAGTAAAGCTCATGATTGCTCAGTGGAAAGCTCTATACATGATTTGTATGTGTGCTGCAAAATCTTTGAACTGTCTTAAAAATACAGGATCTACAGGGCTTCAAGATTTTACCAAAGGCCGATTTGCTATGTTTGGCACATATCTACAATGCATTCGTGTTCAGGCCCTACTGTCTTGAACCCCAGCATCGCTGTCCCTGGCAGCTGTATTTATTATTATTTTCCACAGTTTGCGGATGGAGTTGACCTGGGCAATGTCTTTTGTGGGTAAAGGTTTGGGAGTCTTTGGTCACGTGAATTCGCCTCCAATGTGGGTTGATAGGAACACTTTTGCGAGCCTTTTTTTTTCAGAATTCTATGTCCGATTGACCTGAAATTTTGCAAATGTAACAACTGTTGCCTTTAGATTATTTGGACAGAAACAGAATGCAATGTGAGAGCAAATAAACGGAACCAGAAGTGATGTCATGTGAAAACAAAACTTTCGAATTTGGGTCTTCTAAATACGCTAATCGACGTAGTTTGATAACGAATCTGGTCTTATTTCTTTCCTACGATGCACATCATTGTCATAAATTACGATCAAAGAGGGAAAAACGCAATTTTCCCCATTTTTGCAGGTGAGGCGACAAAGAACGTTTAAAGCTATATAGCTCAAGATCGCTCAGTGGAAAGCGCCATACATGTATTGTATGTGTGCTGAAAATCTTATATTTGGTACATTTACGTCTATATGCTATGTGATGCATATACAATGCATTTGTGTCTAGAGGTAGTCTACAGATATTGTCAGTCTGCTCACTCAGTTGAGGCTGAACATCTACTGCATATGTTCCCAAGGTAACGAAAGAAACGTTACACACATGCACATACGTTCCCACTGGTAAATTTTATAATAGGCATGTAACCACTCTCTCTCTCTAGAACTGTTTACACTACAGGTTTTAAGTGCATTGCACGATATTTCCTTGTCTTCTGATTCCACGAACCGTTTATGTAAACCTAGGCCAAGAAGCTGGAGGTCAGATGGCTGGTTAGGCCAGGTGGACCACAAAGTAACTTGTATACCTGACTTTGAGAAGCTGTTGAAATTCTCATGCCAGAGAATATAAAATCATAATTTACTTTTTGTGATTCTGTGAATAGGAAGCGTTGAGGCCTTTTGTTCTTGAATTGCTCTTTGAATAGTGATTATCACACAGAATAAAGTGATCATATTTTATTCTTTTTGACAAACGATCTGAAGTGTAAAGGACTCTAGATGGCCAAGCCAACTCAGGCTTTGCGAGTCATTGTGGCTCGAGAACCATGATTGACTGTCCTAAATCAGCAGGTGACATTTCGTAGTTTACTACGGGCTCTGATCAGTTTCCTCCATCTCTTATCTCAACCGTTATCACAAACATGAAACAATCTGAAGTGAGGGGGGTACCTCCGTGGCTCAGTCGGTTAGCGCGCTACTGGATCACAATGACCCAGAAGCCTTCCACCAATGCGGTCGCTGTGAGTTCAAGTCCAGCTCGTGCTGGCTTCCTCTACGGCCGTAAGTGGGAAGGTGTGCCACCAACCTGCAGATGGTCGTGGGTTTCCCCCGGGCTCTGCCCGGTTTCCTCCCACCATAATGCTGGCCGCCGTCGTATAAGTGAAATATTCTTGAGTACAGCGTAAAACACCAATCAAATCAAATCAAATATGAAGTGAGACATAATATACATAAAATAAAAGAATAAATTTCTCAACTGGTTGTTTGCTGAAAATCAAGAAATGGCTGTTGAAACTAGGCCTAGTCTATTCTTACACAGCTCTTGCATTGGAAAGATATTCATGATTTACATTAGGATGCACTGGATTGTGTACTTAAAACAATGTGCGGGATTGATAAAACAGAGACATGAGCTGGTTGAAAAATGAATCAACGAATGAATGAATGATTCTGGCTTAACACTACTTCATCAATATTACAGCCATATAGTGGTGAGAACATACTTACAAGAGTCCAAGAGTGAAGTGCTTGCTGAAGTTTTGTTTAAGCGAAATATATGTGTTAACCAATGATTTTTTTTCTCGGGACACTCAACTCTTGATATTAGTATCCTTTTTGTGAAACCTGTATTTTGGTGAAGCCAACAAAGAATTAAACAATTCAGCATTAAACAATGTATAAATTGCATAAATTTACTGTATCAAAACAAAATGTATTTACGACTTGGCCTACATCTTGCTGTTCTGTGGAGCTTCAACGGAACCACTAATTTAATACAAAGCATTGGTACTAATTTCAAACATTCAAAAATATCACGGTACCCTGATGTCTGAAAACATGACAATAGTTTATATTTTATTAGGCTAGTATATTTATCACAACTACCATTTTTTCCATTTCTAATACCTTGCAATTTCAACATTTTGCTTTACTCGTCAAAATGTTGCAAAATGTAACAAATTTTCTGATTTTGAAAACGTAAAAAAATGTCATTCTACATTACCTTCGGAAAAAAATGAATCGCAAAGAAATGCCGTTTGACAGATGAATAAAGATACATATATATATATATTTTTTTCCTTTGATATGGCAAATCCATATTCTTGACATACCTTTGGAGTGTTGCGAGCCATGTTCCTCATACCCTAAAAAAAAATCTGCTAAACAGTCTTTTTTGTTATGGATTGTGATATAGCAGAAGCGGATATATGTACATATCTATACTGGACTTCAAGGTAGGCTTGTTCTTATTACCAATCTGTTTAAAATGAAAAAGGTAAGTGTAGTATATTTATTGTGTTATACTTTAATAAACCCAATGTCATAGCAGTGTCACTGCGATATCCACCTGAAGCGTTTATTTTCTTATTTATTTCATTAGTGTTTTATGCCGTATTCAACAATATTTCACTTTTACTACGGCGGCCAACATTATGGTAGGAGGAAATCCATGGCCAGAGAGGAAGCCAGCATGAGCTGGATTTAAACTTTGGCGGGAAGCTTCTGGGTCATTACGCTGCGCTAGGGCGTTAACCAACTCAGCCAAGGAGGACCCACCTTACTGATGAAAAAAGGATTACGTGCTCTAGGGTAAATTAAATGTTTGGGATTTTATGTTTTCTGCAAGGAAAAAAAGGCAGTGTTATTAGATTTATTTCTAGGACAAAGCATTAATGCATTCTTCAAAACTCAACACAAAGATTCCAGTGAAAGTTATCATCCAAAAACTTTTATTTAAAACATATATGAAATATAGCTGTCAGGAACAGCGATACTGGGGTTCAAGCCAGTAGGGCTTTGTAACATTTGTTTTGTGACATCGGCACATGTACAGATGTGCAGCCCTTTGCATTTCGACATTTTCCGGATTACTTCTATACCAGTTTTAATTCACGTTTCCTGCAGTTATGTTGGAAACTGCGCTTTTTAAAAGTTTCATGGCAAGAAAGAAATAAGACCAGATTAGTGGTTCGGAAGCCAAATTACGTTGGGTAGCATACTTACAATATCTCTGCATTCATTCGAGACACCAATACAGTGTACATGCATTATATAGCATACAGAAGTAAATGTGCCAAATCTGTTAAATCCACCTTTAATAAAATGTTGAGACTTTGTGGATTGTGTATTTACTGAGAAAGCCCACAGATTTCACCCACTTCCGGTTTTCCAAAATTTGCACATCTGGAATCATTGTCCAAAGCTACACCAGGTATGACTATTTGTAGGACATCATCAGTACAAGCGTAGAAATTATTATCAAAAAACCAATTTTTTTGCGTCACATAATTTCACCCATTAGGGAGCCTGTACAATTTTCAAAGCAGCAAGTCGTAGTTATTACCCTGAATGTATCTTGTCCTTGTGCAACTGCCACTTGAATTTCAACTCATTCGCATCAGCTACTTTGGAGAAGATGTTTAACGGTTTTATTAAAAATTCAATACGGCCGCCAAACCACGTGACCAAAGGTTTCCAAATGTTGACACTGGGATAGGTGCAAAACTTCAGGTCAGTAGCTAAAACATACTGGAATTTCATCACTGTGCGGCTTGCCGTTTCTCCAAAAATGCGGGACAAATTTGTGGAAAATAATAATAAATGTAGCTGTCAGGAACAACGATGCGGGGGTTCAAGCCAGCAGGGCCTCTATGTGTATGTCTGTAAGGTTCCTTTCGTTACATCGGCACATAAACAGTAGGTGTGCATCCCTTTGCAATCCGAGACTTTCAGGTTTACCTCTGTAACACTTTTCAGTGTGGTTTCCTGCAAATATTTGTGAAATGTGCTTTTTCGCAATTTGATCGCAAATTACGACAAAAGTATGCATTGTATGAAAGAAATAAGGCCAGATTCGTGGTCAGGATGTCACACTACATCGGGTAGCGTATTTAGAAGGCTCAAATTCAAAAGTTTTGTTTTCACATGCCATCACTTTCGGTTATTTGCTCCCACATTGCATTCTGTTTCTTTCAGGAGGTAGCAGTTGTTACATGTTCAAAATTTCAGGTCAACCGAACATAAGGTTCTGAAGAAAATGACTTTGAGAAGTTTTTCTATCGACCCAATATGGCGGCTAGGTCACGTGACCAAGGACAAACTTTTACTCACAAAAGACAGTCCCCGGTCCTATTCCCTACCTAAGTTTCACGCTTTTCTGCCTTACCATTTTAGAAAGTTGCTGGAATGGTATGTATTACTTCCGGTTTGCTGACGTCACATCCGGTTAAGTAAAATTTATTTCCTTGTAAAATTTGTTTCTTTGTCTTAGGAAGGTTTACGCAACAGCGAGCTTCTAGAATTGCCACCAATCAAACTTTTCTTTTCAAACTTGAAGCGCACAGCCTTGGATATACTACACACCAAGTTTGAGAACAATCTGTTCAGCCATTTTTGAGAAGATTTTTGAAGGTGAGCAAAAGTTTCCAAAAGCTTAGGAGCAAAACTTCAGGCCTTTCGACAAACATACTGAAGTTTCATAACAGTGTGATATGCCGTTTTCTCAAAAAACGAAGGACAAATTTGCCCAGAATAATAATAACAATAATAATCTGAACTGAAACAATATGGATTCAAGCCTGAATGGCTTGAATCCCTGTATTTCTTAAAAATGTTATCAAAGTAGTAACTATCGGATTAAGTGAGATATATGTATATCATATACGAAATAGTGATTTGATCATATAACATTGCATATAATGGTAAAACTTCGCTGTTACAGGATATCTGACAAGAGCATATCTGTATTTCACTTTATGTACAATAGTGCAATGAATTCATATTTTAATAAAAGGTTGCACAGGTATTGTAGGTAATACACATTATGCGTTGACATAAAATATTGAATCATAGGTACAATACATGGAGACAACTTTGAGTCAAGTCTCCTGACTCTGTATAATTCTACTATAAGACACCAATGAACCAGAGTCTCTGATGAGACAGTAGCTCTTCTGGTTGGGGCAAAATTATCATGGAGTAGATTACAAAATTATGTATATATGACAAACAATGGACAATCAAAATTGAAAATCAACAGTATGAAATATGTATTGTTGAAACTTGACACTAACAATAACTAGTAGAATTTAAAAAAAAAAATTAACATGCTGGATGGACAGACAGAAAACTGACCATCGGAACGGAAAATTTGTACTACAATTTATGTATCTTGATGTAGTGTACGCTTAAACAAAAGTTTCGCTAAAATGAATCAAAAACCCTTTGAGGAAGAGCGTTTTAAAAGATACATATACGTTAACACATACTGGAAAAACAGACAGACAGACGGAGAACCAATCATGGAAATGGAAAATTGACATTAAGAATTATGTACCATGATGTAGTTTACACTAAAACAAAATTTCGTTGAAATCAGTCATACTAGACAGACAGACAGACAGACAGAAGGAAACTGTAGGAGTAGGGTTTTGAAAATGTTAACATATTCTGTACATACAGATAGACAGATGGACAACCAATCACCTAAATGGAAAATTGATACTATGAATTATGTATCTTGATGTCATCTACACTTGACCCAAACTGTAGGAGGAGTAGCGTTTTGAAGGACAAGTTATCAGATGCCAGACAGAGAGACAGATGGACAGATACCAGTAGAGCTAAAAACTAGGACACACCTGGAATGTTATTCAATATTTAAAAAGAAGTACATTTGCAGCATTTCATAAACAATGACACAAAACACACAGAATTTTATTTTTCACATAATTGTTGGGAAATGTGATCCTTTAAAAGTAGCATATTTGTAACCATTCCTGAATGTAACATGTGCATTTTATGCCTTTCACAAAAGGAAAACTTTTTTTTTCTTGTCTGCTTGCCTGGATGTACTTGGTCAATTAGGCTTATATTAATGCTCTCTTTGTTTCTTTCACCAGAAACTATGATTTGCATGATCAAAATACTGCTAAATGGAACATAAGTTGCAAAGCTTACATGTAAATTGCAGTTTGATTATTTTGCCCTCTTGTTTGGACCTTTGCTCATTTAATTTCAATTAACACATATTTATGTATGACGCCACCATGTTTAACAAGACACTCTGTGTTATGTGGCCAAGTACATGTATAGGTAATAGCAATGACCACAGACCAACTGATCACAATATTCTCATATACGTATGAACAATTTTTAACACAAAGGTGATGTTATTTGTATGTATAGTTCTTACACCTGGTACTAACAGGGCTTACAAACACCTCTGGTAAAGATTTCTAACATTCTTGAAGGCTGTATCCCAAGGTAATTTTCAATTTGGAAAACATTAAAAGTATCCCTCATTTGTCATGCTTCAGTAAGCAATGAGATACAATTAGCAGACTGGCAAATACAAAGGTATTTTCATCCGTCACATTTAAGCAAGGTATATTTCATTGTATCTTCATCAGTCACATTTAAGCAATATATATTTCTTCAAATTAATTTCATCAAAATCTCTGTACTAAAATCATTTTAGACAAGCAAGCCCATCACAATCTAGGCAGGAAACATTTCCCCATCAAGTTCTGATATATTCAGAGTAAAGACAGAGTACTTGGCAAACTCCAATATTACATTACACAGGCTCAGTAATTACACATTAATAAGAAATTCTGGGTATTGAACTTCCTAAGTTCAATGAGTTGCTGTAGTAGTTTTTTTGGCGGAAGTCGGAAATGGTCTCACAAAAAAAACTTAAAACTTAAAAACATCCAAACTACATAAGTATTGGGAGAAAACTTAAGAGGTTTTGAGAAGATAGGCCCAGTACAGAGGGTTTGATCACTATGCATGTACAGGAGTGTTTACATGAGAGTCCAATACTGCTGAGTAGGCACTTCATAGTCATGTTATAACATACTTTACTAAAACAAAACATTTTTGATATTTTGGTGGTATAGATACCATATTCTCATTTAACACTTACAACCCCATTTTTCAAACATAAAAAAAATCTAGAAAAAATTACATTGTTAATGTTAAAAATAAAAAACCAGTAAGGAATGATGATACACATATACAAACAATGTGTAGAAAAATATGATTGAGTTAGATATGTAAGTAAAATAGATATGCAAGTTTTGTTATACGTACACAGACATATGCATTGATAAAATCTTTCTATAAAAATCTCATGATTAACAATAGTAAGGATAATTATAGGTAGTAATTACTAACATATGCCAGGTCTTAAATCTCATGCAACTTTGCCATATATGTCATTTCCCCCTTTATACACAGGAACAATTTCCTTATTAGAGTTATTCCCCACACAGATAAATCTTTCTAAAACACTTATTTTCCAGTACACACACACAAATTCATTTCTTTAAACAGGCTATGCATCTTAATTGCCTTAAAACTGATAATCAAGAAAATGGGATGCATGTTATCCACAAAAAAACACATTAGCACCTGAATAAAACATGTGGCTTTATAAGCCTCCTTCTCCATATCCTCACACAGGAAATGTCACAACAGTGAGGTATAGAAAATGATAACGAAACTGATAAAATTTCGTGTGGTCAGGCTGACCCTGGTATGCCTGTCCTGTCCTGAGATGACCGGTTCAACCCTCACGCATACAAGGTCATCTGCCGGGTGTGATGCCCCTGACTGGGGCTGCCCCCGTGGTAACTGTCCTCCTCAAAGCTGTCTCCATCCTGGTAAAAACTCTCTCTGGGCTGCTCTTCACTTGACCAGGTTTTTCTTCGCTCTGTAACAAGGCAAAATTCCAGCTTATCACGAAATTTAAAGAGCTTTCCACATGACATTAGTTGTCTTAATTAAAAGCTTTAATTTCACATCAACTGTGCCATTCATTACAAGGCACAATTAGCCTCTTCACAAGTAGTGGTACATTCAAGTTCAATTTATCCAAATTATCCTCAGTCAAAGGCATATCTTTATTCTGGAGAGATGTTTGAAAATTTTAGATGAGATTTAAACGACATACCTAACTGTGATCATCATCTAACATTTTGCACATCTGTGTGAATCTTGGACTCATTCAATCCACAACTGCTTAAGCTGAATAGAAACTAATGACTTTTTCTTCATACAAAACAAAATGCAGTGTGGTAACCAGTACTTGATTTCAGAATGTGTAGTGACTCTTAACATGTCTCTCTCGTGTTCAGTGCACACCACCAACCATCATTAGTATGGCTAGGTGATTCAACGGTTAATGTGCTCTTAGTCTGCTGTAATTAGAGAACTCATACTGCATGACACGCCATTTTGTACTTTTTACCAATGGCGACCAGACATGGCTCAGCGAATGTTTACCGAGATATTTTCATTAGTCTTACTTCTCTGAAAAGCTGAATGTCTTTCAGTGATCCATCAACCGTTCACAAGCAAGGAAGTAGAATTTTGAAGCTTTCCATAACAACATTTACAGATGTTGATTTTTCTAGTGTTTCTTTTATTCACACTTGTAGCATTTAATTTTCTCAGTGAATGAACCTGGCTAAGGCTTGAGGGTCATTCCGTGTCAAGTCAGATAAAAAAAAAGTTTTCCGAAAAAATTCTCAAAAATACCTTAGCTTACATGAGAAAGGTCTGACAGGTTATGGCTCCAAATTCCAAGTGTTTTGGAGGTAAGTTCCTCAAGAAACACCTGGTGATGTTCATTTTTGACAGTCGCGCAAAGCTCAATTGTTCTGGAAGGAGCTTGCCTGAAGGCTACAGAAAATTCCCTCAAACTATAGGAATCTGTCCCAAGGTGAAAGGAAACTGGCATAAGGCTAGAGGAAACTGTCCCAAGCTACAGGAAACTGGCCCAAGCTAGAGGAAAGCACTTGCAGCTCACAAAGTACATTGGTTGAACATCTAAATCTCTGCTGTAATTTTAAAATGTGACTGACAGTTCTCGTCACAATCAGTATAGTGTAAAACAACTCAGCCTTTTTAGCTGCCACACTATTCCAGGGTTTAACTGATCTCTGTCATATTTTCTCTGTCTTTATGCACAGTTAACAACTTGCTTCAAAATTGCATAAGGCATTGTTATTGCAAATGGTATGTGGCATGTACATTCACTTTCACTGAGCCACATCTGGTTATCATTAATACACTGTCCAATAATGTAACTAATATACCAGAGAAATTGCTTATCCCATGCAAGGTAACACATCAAGTACTCTGGTTATTGCACACTGTATAGTTACATGTGTATAGATATGAATACAGCTGATATCAGAACTGTACCATCACAATAGCCTCACTGCAGCCATATGAACATTCTGCTCCCAATATACTTTAATAGCAGAGATACTGGATTTTTGCCAACTTGATGACAAGCATGAAGACTTGCACAGTTTATATGCTGCTGGATCCAAAGAACAGGAAAGTACAAAGGTGTGATGGAGATCCATAAATGATGACAGCTTCCAAAATCCTTGATGTCTTTTGAACTGCAATGTATGTACAACTGCAACAAATGTGAAATACATGTGGGAGATGCGGATGCACACTGTCACACTGATGTGAAAAACAGCTGACATGTGCCTGGCTTTTGACTTTATGCAATGGAACAGTTGGATACAGTACACGATCCCTGAATAACTGAAAATATGACCCCCACATCATCAACCTTACTCCACATAGAGCTTGGATGGATCACAATTGTATTCAACAGCCCCGGAAATCTAAAGAGAGCTCCCAGAATTTGCAAGTAGGGCTATAAAACGATGTCTGGAAGGCTTGACAGTTGCAGTTTAAGAACACATAGGACACTTCTGACACATATGGATTGGAAAGAGATGATTTATTTTCTGACATCAGTCATACACTCATATCAAACAGAAAACTTCAGAGAAAGCTTATAGGCGTTCCACCAACCTGTTACTCTTAACTGCAAAATACTGTTGCTCTCGTGAGATTTTTGCACAAGTCAAATTATGTTTGGTGCCAATTAAGTTTCTATAAGGACCAAAGGAGAGGTACCAACACGAAAATAAAAGTAAATTTATGCCGTTCTTTCATCTCAAGGAAAGTTAACCACACAGAAAGCCTAGCAGGGAAATGATAAAGGTTAAAGAAACACATGAGAATCCACAACCATCCGCAGGTTGCTAGCAAACCTTCCCATTTATAACCTGAGAGTCTCTCTAAAGCAGATGAATATGGTCTAAATGTGAGCTGAAACATCATTCCAAATAGTGGACAGTGGGTGTAACTGAATTTAACTTAAATGACGCTGATCGCTGGAAATCAATAGGGTTCTACCTCCTGCCAAAGTGTAAGCGTGGTGTAAGTTTGGTGAACTTGGGAGAAACCATTCTAGCGTTTACAAGATTATGGACAGACGGACCATCTGCCGGCCGGCCGGACGCCCGCTACAACAATACCCCTTGGCTAATATTGGCCAAGGGGTAAAGAGCAATTTGCAGAGCAAAGCGAGAACAAAATGCTTCATATGCAGTAATTCTACTGATAATGTCAACCACAAGTAACACTGCTACAAAAAATGAACAATTTACACTCCTGGTGATGGCAATATAAAATGATGAAACACTTGAGTGTAAACTGCTTTAATTTTTTGGAATAACACTGCTTGCATTTAAAATCTTTACTAATAAAACTTGTGGTTGCTAGAAAAAATGTCACAGCCCCAAACAGCCAAGCTACATGCAGAAATGAAAAGAGTGGTATTAAAAACTGTGATTCTAGTCTGGCATCTACCTAATGGTTGCTCTGACTGTCTAATTCTCCCATCAAGAAGGCTAGTTTGTGATCAACTCGGTTCCTCATTCGCTCGGGCTTCACAGGTAGAGACTGATACATCAAGTTAAAGCGGCTGATATTATCACTCCTACGACTGCCTGGATCCTCGCCTGGTAGTCGCTGTCTACTGGCCACGCCAGCCATTCTGGGCACGCCCTCTGCTACATACAGGTACATAGACTAATGTAAATATACAGCTACTACAGCTAGGAAGGTGCATTTACCAGGTACAGAGACTACTGTAAATATACAGTTACTACAGGTAGGAAAGTACATTTAAGTTGTGTTTCATGATAATATGCACATAGGCCTACATGTACAAAAAATATCAGCCCTCTCCAATAATTAAAAGACAGTATATGTAAATTATATGCACATAAGCATGAGTGTGCATACATATCATATGTACATATACATGTCCTACACCCTCCATACACACAGTTCCACAGAAACAGAGTGATTTCCCTGTGCATCAAGGCATGGTCGCTTCAAAGCTGTCAATTTCAGCGCAGGGAAGTGAATAAAAGATCAAAACCTAATTAAACAGGAATACATTAATCTTTCTTATTATGTTTCTGGTTGGTTTTGGGTGTCAGATACTGCATAAAATCAAAATGCTCTGCCAGTAACAATCACGAATACTGCTGTGTAAGAGACAGGCAAGTAGCACCACTATGCTGTCAAGTTCGTACTGGGATGTACCCTTTTTGAAAACTTGCATATTATCTATGCATAAGCCTGATCAGGAGAAAAAGTACCTATCCATGTATCTTACAATACAGTGGCTAAGAATGAAATGCTTTAGCAAATACACGTAGTTCAATGCATTATACGTTCATTCCGCCACCCTCCAGAACACATATCTTCACATAATTCATTGTGTATTTAACACACCGTTTAGGACCATAGGCTGGTTTAACACACTGTCCTTTGTTTCATCACCCCCCCTAAAAATTTGTAACTCTGTTCCTGAGCAATACATGGGAATACAAGACATGTAATGCTGAAGTGGCTGTCCTACCTGCTGCCTGCCTGCTTTTAAGGGTAACCTGCCTTGCCAGATCCTGCTGTAACATCAGCAGGTGCTCTCTGGCCTGCTTCTGCTCCTGTACCTTCTTGTGGACGCCCTCCCCGATCCCGATCTCAGACTTGGACAAATCCTGAATACTGTAACATTCAGAGAGTGTACTGTACCTGAGTGCCTCAGATTCAGGGGTATTGTATACAAACCATTCCTGGTACAAGCTGACCTAAAATTTCATCCACAACTTGTCTGATTGTGAGAGATTCATTAATGTTACAAAAGTATTCTGAGGACCCTTTGGAACATAGAAGAATTACAGTTACTGGAAAAATGCAACTTTCAGTGCTCAAAGTTATATTTTATGATCATTTGCCTCTAAAAATGCACTTTTTGGAATAACTTTTAAGGGTAAATACAGCAACACAAAGAAACACAGTAACAAAAGAACATCTTGGTACATCTTGAATATGTTCATTTGTAATGGTAAGCAGTTTAGTACTGTACTTATTACAGTACTAATTTATTACATAACTGTGCGATTGCAGCCAGTTTCATGATAGGAGGAAGTAAACCACCAGCCTTTGACAATGTTTGACAAGTTACTCATGAACTTTTCTCAGCAAGGAATCATCAACAAAGCTTAATTCACTAAATGACCAGATAAGCCGTACTGACAGTTAAGGCAGGAAATCTTATGGATGCCTGTCCAAGGCTGGTACTGAACCAAAACCTTGCTGTCCAGGTGAACAAGCACAAATTCACAATAGCTGTAATATCCTAAGCACAGGATTTCATGTCCTCTTCTACTCAGGACACATTTTAAATTAAAAGCTTAGCTCATGGCTAAGGCACTGTTCATCAAGAAGACCATAAAATTCTCCCCTGAATGCAAAAACCTGTTTGTATGAATTTGTATGAATGCATTGCTGAATTATATTCAACTGGGTATCTGAAGGCGCCCATGCTTTTAGGCTTAAGCAAGACTGACCAATCAGTGAGCTAAGAGATTCAGCTGTTTACAACCTGTGACATAAATCTTCTGAGTTGACTGTTAATGTAACATGTAATAACATAGGGGCAGCACACTGTCGTTATATGTTTAAATTAATTATAGCAAGTACATGTGTGAATAACACTACTAGTATTTCCAGACCATTATGTTGTGGTGGGAGTCAGTTTTTGATCATTTCATTCAGAAATTTACATACATACTTAAATTTCAAACACAACCCAGCAGCTTCCTACAATTTCACGTGACAAAAGTGTTCTGCGCTTGAAAAAATTATGTCACAGCCCACACAGTATGACTGTGTTAGAAAAAAATACTTTATCAAAATAAACATAAGACTATCCAACCTTTCTGGCAAACTTAACTGAGAATATGTCCTGTCTTTCACCTCAAAAAGACAATGTCAATTTGAACTGACAAAACAATTGTCTGATACACAGTCACAGGTGAACAGAAGCCTCTTGGCCATGCTCCAAGCCCAAATTAGTTTGTGGAATCAGTCCTTATGCCATCCTTAAAAACATATTCGTTGGTCATAACCTGACCAACCATCAAAAACAGCCCTACTCAAAAGTTTTTATTGGCATTCTTTTGAAAGTTTCCCTTACTATTTTACTCTCCATGGTAATTTCTTTCAAATCTCTATCTTTTTCAAGAACCAGAATAAAAAAACCAACCGACCCTATTTTTTCTCATAGGGCCAGGTTACGCCCAACATACAGTTTTTAAAAGATGGCCTTAGTACTTCAGAGACTATAAGTATGAGGGGTTACCTCTGATTAGTGAGGACACGTTTGATCCTCTCTGACCTCTCCTGACGCCAGCGTTTCTCCTCCTCTGTCAAGTCTTCGTCGTCAGAGTCTGGCACATAACGCTCAGGGATGTTCACTTTCTCTGGCAAACCCAGCTGGCGTACAGCAATAAAACAGCATTTTCAATGACACACTGATTTGTGTCAGTCACACATGATGATTATCAACAAAACAGTAATCAGACCGAACTGTAACAAAGCACACAGATAATGGCAGAATGGTTATCTCAACCGTGCAAACCACAATACGCTTGTCTTTCTTTCCTTCACATATGGCAACCCACAACTTAAGGATGCATGTTAATTCTCAATGCTCTAGACTCTAGAGAAATTCATTTTGGATGCAGAAAAATCACTTTGACTTTTAATATATACTGCACTTTTAACTAAGGAATAAAACTACCTTTATACATGTATATTAGTCATGTACATGTAAGATGGGATGAAACTACCTTATACATGTTATAATCCACACATACGTACACAAACATGCTGGGATGAAACTACAATAATATCAACACATATGTACACAAACATATATGCTGGGATGAAACTACAATAATATCCACACATATGTACACAAACATGCTGGGATGAAACTACAATAATATCAACACATATGTACACAAACATATATGCTGGGATGAAAGTACCGTATAATCAATACATATATACATGGATGCTGGGATGAAACTACAATATTATCTACACATATGCACATGAACATGTATTCTGGGTTGAAACTACTGTATAATCCATACTCATGTACATGGATGCTGGGAAGCGAGTGCGTGATAATCCGTAAGCCATTGTGAAACTATCTTATAAACTGTGTGTGTATATATATATATATATAGATAGATATTGTATGCTGGGATGAAACTTTCTCGTAAACAGTACCTATGTACATTAACGCCAAAATGAAACTAGTGAATAAATGAGCGCTTAGCTGCTCACTTTTTGGCCTTTTTGCTTTTTCTCAATAAATTTAATTAATTTGATAAGCATGAATAACTATCTCTCATATTCCTGGAAGCACACAATGTTTCATCATTCATACTAGAGAAACATTAGATAATTAACTATTACGGAACAGTATCAAAGCCTGGCATCACATCTTCCAAATGTACCCATAGGTTTATCCAACTCACGATGTCTCTCTCTATGGCCATCTCATCAAACATGTCTGAGTTGGTTGTAGAGCTCTTCACAATGTCAGGTACCATATCCACCTGTCAAATGGAAGAGAGACCAGGAATAGGATTACAATTAGCCAGATGAACTTTTTTATGTCATAATGTCCACAACAGCTTTTTAAAGTGAATGCACATTAACAAGTTCTGTCAACAACTACAAAAACAGGGGTGGTAGAAGGTTGAAACTGGGCACCCACAAACCGCAATGACATTTTTATTCATTTGATCAACATGCATAACAACATTTTCAGTTACATGGATACACCAGCTGTCAGGTTTATGTATGGAGAAATCCAGCACCTCCCAGGCAACAGGCCTCCCGATTCAATACAGCCACCTAAATAGCATGACCAAGATTCGGTCTCAGTGGTCAGAGACTTGGTCAAGGACTCCAGAAAAGCTGCGATTTACATACACCTTGTGACCACAGTAGCAGCAGTAGTGACTTACAGGCCGTATCAAGTCTCCAGCTGCTGTATTCATGATATCAGCCTTCACAGAGGGCGCTTCCAGGGTGAGTGGTTGGCTGCTGGAGATAGTCAGGTAACGTGCCCCGCGCCGAGGTGATTTTGTCTTCTTCACCATGGCTGAGGGCAGACCGGAGCTCTCGCGGGTGAAGGGTTTGGGAGCAAAGATTATCGGTGTGGAGGAGGTGACCAGGTCAGCCTTGACTGGGCGTGTGATGAAGGTCAAAGGCGGCCCCTCCTCTGTCTTGCTACTCTCCCTGAGCTGAGTAACAGACGCATCCTGGTAAGGTGTGAATGGCTTGGGACCCAGCAAGCGGGGTGGTAGAGACACAATGGATGGGTTGCGTCTCTGTCGAGGTTCTCCATTCTGCCCCTCATCATCGCTGCCAGGGAGGTTCTCATAAAGGCCAAGGCCGTTAGAGTTATCTCCTATGGGCACTGTCCTGGCCATGGTGGCAGTGAACATCCCGCCTCTCTCCCCATCATTGTACGCCCCCAAAGGCTTACTCCGGGTGTCCCATTCGGAGTAAGAGTGATCCGTTTCAGATAACACGTAGTCCGACTGATCTGGAGAAAGACAGAAAAGTGGTTGAATTATTCACCGGGGTTATGACATGTTACAAATTTGAAGTCAAAGTGGAGCAAGACAGCATTCTTTAGAGTTAACTGTCAATGTTAACTGAAAATACATTTTCTTTTCAGAGGAGATTACGGCAGATGCATTTGAACATCCTGGGAAGAGAAAGTTCGACGTCAGGAATCAAATATAACTGTCAATGCATGAATGTTTTTGTTTTTTTTTAACCTAAAACTACTGAATTAAAACTAGAACCTACAGGCTCCAGACTATATTTTATGATGAATGGTAAGTTTTTTTGGCATGTAGATAAATCTGTTGCCTGGCCTTTGTTGATTATCGAGACACTAAAGTAAATACATCATAATTTCACAATTTTATCCATCAACTGTTTTTTGTGAAGCTAGGAGGTTTGAGAATCACTTTAAGTAAAATGCTAATTAGTGATAAACATTTGAATTATTGTTCACAGACTGGGGATTTAACTCAAACTAACCTAAGCGACAACAACTCTTTGGTTCTGAGTTTCACATTCATGGGAACCCATAGGAAACACAAAATCAGTTCCATGAAAGAAAGTTACAGGAAACATTTTTTTTCCAGTAAGATTCCTATATAATTAACCCTTTAAGCAGCATACATATGCGAAAGTCTGCCCTAAGAAAGGGGCCAACATATAGTTTCTTTGCTCTTTATACAAACTATGCTTCAGGTGTAGCATGATAGGCTGTAGGGCCTACGCCAGTTGTTATTTCTTGGCAGTCCCACGTGGGGGTGCTTATACGTCTGTTTGAAGAGAGGATACAAGTAGAGGAGCGCTTTGCGGCTGCAAAGATTAAAAGCAGCACAAAAACAAATAGGTCAAACCTCTAGCACTGTCAAAACAGTCAACATGACGCTTAAATTTTTTTTCATTTATATATACTGATAAAGATTTTTCCACTGAATTATTTATCTCTCACAAACTGTTTAGCACTGTTGGCCGACTGACCCTCACAAAATGTTCCTGCACGCAGAGCAAAAAAAAATTTACAATTAAATGTTAAATTCACTGTGCTGAATTGTTACTTCACATCTCCTCACTACAATACTTTTTAAGAAGAACAGAAAACTGTGCACCAGAAAGGTTAAATCTATGCATCGTCTTCAGAACTATTTTTTTTTTTGTTGTACCTTGGTGAAACCTGAGTCTGAAAGTGGGAAATTGCTATGCATATGCATAGAATACATAAACAATTACATATTTAGTACTTCAACATGAATGTACCACCCACACGTACAGGTAATAGGCACATCAAAACCTGTATGAAAAATGACTGGCACATCATTTCACAATACTATACTTATTTCACACAGGAAAAATTTCATGTTATCAATACAACCTGGCTCAGCTTGTCTGTATGGCACACGTATACATATTATTGGTAAGTCCCAAATTACATGTGCAGCAAGTACTGGTTACTTCACACACTCAATGTCCATGCACTTTATAATTTCAGTAGGGAGTCACAAAAGAAAATAACAAACCATCAGAGTTGCCAACACACCAACACCTGGTCACGGACGTTATAGTGCAACATTAAGACTGTACTGGAAGTTTCTACCTGTATGTGACTCAATCACCGGTTAACAAAGCAAAACAAATTAAGGGGTCAGTATAAAACAAGCGGGTGACAATGTCAGATGGACCATAAGATTTTGAAGTGCATGGACTGGGAAGCTAATGGGGGATTTCTGATTCTACTAAACAAATATGAAATGCAGGCCAAGTGAATACTGACAGGAGTTTGTGATGCATGTAGTACACATAGCGTAGAAAGAAAGAGTTGAACGAGTTGGCATGCATGCTTGACAGATACATGTACATAAACAAGACAAGGAACAACCTGCTAGATCAGAGTCTATTTCCTCCCCGGGACCACGGCGGAACTTTTCTCTCTCTCGTCTCTGTTCTGCCTGTCGCTTCACGTCACGAACTGTGAGCAACTTAGGCTTCTCTTTGGGGATAATACCTGACAGAAGCAAGGGGCATGCATATAATACAACCTGCCAGGTGGGGAGCTTTCTACTCACAACTAACACAGGTGCTTGCTTGGAAATTCAACCTTGGCAAGTCCTGCTAAACTTACAAGCTTATATTTTCTTTTTTTTAGTTTAGCATAAAGAAATCCAGAGGAGATATACTCCATAACATGTTCAACCTCAGATTAACCAACAGATCATTTATAACTTGTTTAAGTGGCATTTAGAAGTTGGGATGGAAATACACTGGAACATGTCTTTCTTATGGATATACAACTTCTTGGTTTATTATCACGACGTTTCGATGTAGATACTAACATCGTTATCAAGTGAGTGAAAACAAGACATCAACACTCTTAAATATAGTAGAGATACAAGTGTCAACATGCAGAACAATATTCAGGGGGGATTAGGCTCGACGGGGTTCCAGGTCAGTTTGGAGGATTAATAGGTCATAAGCGAAGGTAAATCCCTTGATCTCTGTTGAGGCTAGGCTTTAATCTCTTAATTTGGATGGCTTCTTGTAGTTTACGCTTTTTCCAGTTGGGTTGATTAGAGTTTAGTGTTCTGATTGTGTTCCATTTGATGTTGTGGTGTGGGTTTTCTTGGATGTGGTCACTAATGGCAGATTTGGAATCAGATTTTTCCACAGATGACTTGTGTTCTTTAATTCGGGTTGCTAAAGGTCTTCCCATTTCTCCGATGTAGGCTGCATAGCAGTTGCATTTTATTTGGTACACAACTCCTTTAGGTGGTGAGGGCTTAGTGACTCTCCTCTTCCCTGTGGCATGGAGGAGTGATTTGAGTGTAGTCTGGTTTTCAAAGAAGGTTTCTATTCCTGTGGACTGTTTTAATAGGCGGGCAATTTTGTGGCTAGTTGGACCGATATATGGAAGGCTTATTCGGATTCCAGGGCCTTCATCTCTGACTCTTGTCAGTTGGTTGGGTAAGGGGTGTATAATTTTTTGGATTGCTTTGTTGACTTTGTTTGCTGGGTATCCATTGCATTGGGTGAAGATCGCTCGCAGGTATGTTATCTCCTCATCTAGGTTGTTGGTGCAGATGTGCGTGGCTTTCCTAGTGAGGGTTGAGATGATGTCAGTCTTGGTCTTGGGTGGGTGGTTGGACTTGTAGTGGATGTACTGGTCAGAGTGGGTTACTTTGCGATAGACTGTGGTTTGTAGGCCATCTGTGGTTCTCTTTACTTGGACATCTAGGAAGGGTATTTCACGGCCTGTTTCTGTTTCCATTGTAAATTTCATGCGCTGTAACCCACTCTGACCAGTACATCCACTACAAGTCCAACCATCCACCCAAGACCAAGACTGACATCATCTCAACCCTCACTAGGAGAGCCACGCACATCTGCACCAACAACCTAGATGAGGAGATAACATACCTGCGAGCGATCTTCACCCAATGCAATGGATACCCAGCAAACAAAGTCAACAAAGCAATCCAAAAAATTATACACCCCTCACCCAACCAACTGACAAGAGTCAGAGATGAAGGCCCTGGAATCCGAATAAGCCTTCCATATATCGGTCCAACTAGCCACAAAATTGCCCACCTATTAAAACAGTCCACAGGAATAGAAACCTTCTTTAAAAACCAGACTACACTCAAATCACTCCTCCATGCCACAGGGAAGAGGAGAGTCACTAAGCCCTCACCACCTAAAGGAGTTGTGTACCAAATAAAATGCAACTGCTATGCAGCCTACATCGGAGAAACGGGAAGACCTTTAGCAACCCGAATTAAAGAACACAAGTCATCTGTGAAAAAATCTGATTCTAAATCCGCCATTAGTGACCACATCCAAGAAAACCCACACCACAACATCAAATGGAACACAATCAGAACACTAAACTCTAATCAACCCAACTGGAAAAAGCGTAAACTACAAGAAGCCATTCTGATAAAGAGATTAAAGCCTAGCCTCAACAGAGATCAAGGGATTTACCTTCCCTCAGCTTATGACCTATTAATCCTCCAAACTGACCTGGAACCCCGTCGAGCCTAATCCCCCCTGAATATTGTTCTGCATGTTGACACTTGTATCTCTACTATATTTAAGAGTGTTGATGTCTTGATTTCACTCACTTGATAACGATGTTAGTATCTACATCGAAACGTCGTGATAATAAACCAAGAAGTTGTATATCCATAAGAAAGACATGTTCCAGATCATTTAATTGTCATACTGACAGTTGGCATTTGAAAATATTGTTGTTTGAGTATGAACAGTACACTTGACACTGTACTATAATGCCAAAGAACAATAATACCTGTTTGTAATGCGCGTCATTACTTATACTGAGTTAAATATTAAAGCAGTTTTCGGAAATTGGTTCTACATTTAACAAAAAATGCACAAAATGCCTCTTTTGGGTAAGAGTGGATCTAGGCAATAACAAAGTTTCTCTTTTGCAGTATTATGGATTTAAACAACAATCTGACAATATTTAAGTTGACCAGTGCATGTAATCTTCCTCAGAACATACTGATTTTAATGGCACATATCTGTGCATACCATTAAACATAAGTACAAACTGACACCAGAAGCTCACATTTAGGACCACAGCCCACACACCCATTTATAAACGTATATATAGGTCAGATATAATGTTGTGTGAGTAAAAGTGCAGAGTATGATCAAAGATGCATTCACCTCATGATTACAGGAAGAACATGTGCATCACATTAATACATGTATATTGAAGTGCTCAGATCAAATTGTGCACAATTTTTATGAATGACTCAATAAAACATTTTTCAATAAACAGAGAGAGACACACACCGTTCAGAAGTATAGATGTGACATAATTCAACCTTTCTTGGTATAAGTATTGTCCTGTACAACAGAACAGACACCAGCTGCCCTTACCAAAGAAGCGCTTGGTGTTATCATCAGCTTCCCCGATGTCCCATGGCATGTGATCATGCCTTCCCTCCAGGAGAGCATTTTCTTCCCCAACCAATGACTGCTGCAAGAGAAGAACAAGAGCCAAATGTTACATGCCCCCTTCTTCCCTTCTCTACACACCAACTGTGTCTACAATGTATCTGATCAGCAACTGACTGATCAACAGTGGAGAGTTAACAGTGCCCACTGGCCAATGATTGACATCTGCACAAAACAAGACAGTTAACTTTTGTTCGGGCTGACACATGACTCAGCTTGCTAAACTACAGGGACAAAGAGAATCAAGGGGTTTCATTTCAAATACACCACATTATCAAGGTTGTCAGGTAAAAACATCATTCGTGTTTGTGCCACTGGCATGTAGGCCTTCATATTTTTTTTCTGGGCATGCTGCAGTACATGTAATCAAATGTCCGTTCAGTACAGACACTTATGCAATCTAATCCTGTGCATTCAGTCTCAGATTTAATTTATTTTTTTTTTCAAAAGTTTATTTATTTGTGTCTTAAATAGTTTTGCTGCAATTAGTTTCTGATTGTGCAAAGAAGTTTTGCTTTTCTTGTAAAGTTGTAGTTTTAATTCAGGTTCTCCAATGTATAATTAAAATTTGACAATGTATGTCTGTCGAACGCATAATTATTATTTCTTACAACCCTGCAAGGGCACTGTTACAAAAACCGAAACTCTGAATATATATTTCCAGTAAAATATACTGTAATCGTATACATGTGCAAATTTAAAATTTACACATGTGATAATTACGAGGCACTTTTAGTCTGACCCTCCAATTCTATCTAACTCAGATACCCTCAGTCACATATTCACATTTACATGAATTGGTAAAAATGGCTGTAATAATTCACAAGATTGAACTTAAATGCAACTTTCCACACTTTTGTCCAGTTTTGGGACCAGAGCAAATGCTAACTCACAGACTAAATGGACTGGATACCATCAGGCTATATGCACCAGATTAGCATACAAGTGATCTGTGTGCAATGCTACATACACTGTAGTGATACAACAGAATGAAACCAAATCATAACTCTTTCACTTATTACTGGATTTGTGAACATATGATCTGTAAATTTTCAGGAAATTTCAACAATTATATAGCAATATTTATTTTAATATCTTGACATGGTTTTTGAGGATATTAGCGATTTACTGCTGGTTACGCATTAACATGGACTGCATGGTGTAGTCTGTCAGACAGGCTCACTGCTCTGACTAGATGGAGGTATTTTTATTGCGCTTTCCCACTGGCTAGGGATAAACTGGAAGGCATGGTCATCAACTGGTCAAATCGCCTTATTACTTAGACAGTACAGTGGAACCACTCAACACTGACATCTCCATAAACCAACATTCTGTCAAAACCGACATAATTTCATAACCTGCTTTTTTTTCTATTTGATTGAAATGGTAATTTCTTTCCACAAACTGACTCTTTTCTATTCTTAAAACAGACAGCAGTTAGTAAAACAAATATTCCCAGTCTATCTTGTCTAATCTGACACAGCATGATCTCCAACGGAGTCAGAGAGTTTGCACCTTCAATTCACCCACCAAGCAAGTCACTGAAAATCGGTCGGAGGAGAGATAATCTGCTTATGTGAACTCTACGTCTTTCTGCAGGTGGTGAATTTACTAGATTGCTACTCTACCATAATACTTCTCCTGCAGTGATACTTGTAATACATACAGTTATCTCATAATTATGCATCATTGTGTCAATGTTCAAGTTTCAGAAAAGAGTACATGTACCGTTATGTGCAGCAGACTTTAGTGGTAATGTTGTTGTTGTACATGCACACGGCCATGCTACATAAAACTACCCTTCTCAGTGCTGAGTGTTGTCGGCTTACAGACGTTCCACTGTATACTACAGGAACAGCGTCTGTGTATTTAGATCATATTTCTGAAGAAATCATGGAAGAAAACACACAAAATATCTGACAAACCTGAACTAGAACCACAACTGCAATATTAGCACCTTCCTGCACACAGCAACAGCTTTTTTTAATTGACTGAATTGACACCAACACTTTCTTATGCGCATGCTCATAATGCGGAACATTGCCTGATTAAAACAAATTGTTCCAAATAGCACACTTTTTTGTTCTTTTCTGTAACATGTCACTGTTTGTAGACTGCAAAGCAAAGACAGAGTTCACAAGTGCTGCAGTTTAACAGGACGAGGTTTATACTGCTTGGAACAGATTTGTTCAGTCTATATTGGGTTGAACTTTGCTGTCAGACCAAAGTACAAATTACTGGCCTCACCTGGTGACTGTGATGTGGCTGGAAGAGTTGTGGGGCACTGTCCCAATGGTCAAATTCTTCCTGACCCACCATGTCCACCAGCTGGCTCCTCTCATAACTGTGACTGTAGGGAGGGGTGTTACCCTGACCTGACTGATTCAGCTGATCCTCCCAGCCAGAGCTTCCAGCACCCATCCCATGATGACTGTCAGAGCTGTGGTTCAGTCCATCTCGGTCATAGTTAGGATTATACATAGGGATGTGGGTTTGACCATGACTTGAGCGGTTCAGGAGATCCTCAGAGCCAGATTTGCGGCCACCCATTCTAAGAGCATTGTCAGAGCTGTGGTTCAGCCCATCCCTCTTGTCCTGTATGGGCTTGAACTTGGTGAGATCTGGCTGCGAAGCATGCTATTTAGGGTACAAGAATGCGATTAAAGTCAAAGAAAACAGAATATCTTTCTAAACTACAGATTTTTTTGCTGTGTTTAAAGCATTCTTCAAACGTAATGTCTGTTGTAGTTTATAATTTGTGATATGTTCTTAACTGCAAAAACACAAATTAGCTTTGCAATGGTTTCACAAACCTTTTAAGCGACCGCAAAGGGTTCGGTTTTCGTCACAACACACAACTGTACCATTTATTCTTCACCATCATTGTTAAATCTCAGAAATACACAAGAACTGCTCAAGTGCAATACAGGGGTTGTAAAATATCTCTGAATTCATTATCCTGTACCATAAACACAACAAAAATGTCTTTTTGTTCTCTCAAATTAACATCATTGTGGTTTTTCCAAAAGGAACTGAATTTGATAGAAAAAAAAAAAATTAGCCCAAAACTGGCCTACCTGTGGGTACATCCTGCGCAGAGCCTCTGGGCTGTGGCTGTGGTCCATGGACTCGTAGAAGGAGGAGTTCTCGTAGTCTGGCCCCTTAGGGCCTGCTTTTCCGGGTTTAACCACCTGGGTGTATGTGGGAGGGTAGTGGTTGTCCTCCTCAGGGGGGTGGCTCACTCGACTGTCACTGAAGTTTGTGCTGATGTCCATTGTGATGGCCGTGTCCAAGTCGGTCTCATTGTAAGTACCCGACTTCTCCTTGTCTCCTCGCTCCACTAAGGAATGGTGATTATACAAATTATACACTCAACAACATGTGCCAATATATAACATAAGCACAAGAAATAAAAAGTTTTGATAAACTTGTGTATACATGACCCTATTTTCAAGAAGCAAAGAACTACAAAGTCCCTTCAACAACTGCAGAGTTACCATCCCTCTGTACAGGACTGGCTTTCAGGAAATGGTGCAGTTTTGTAGTTTCATGTCTGAGCAATTCATGTCGACAATTGCAAATTTGTGTCAGCAATTAACACATGCACTATGCCAAAAACATTCTTAAACCCCAATCTTCTTCAGTATATTATGCTTTCCTTCATGTAACCTGTCAGGGAAGCCTAATCAACATGAAATCCAAGCTGTCCATGGCCATTACCTGTGTCTTCGTTTGGTATTGCATAGTTGGAGGAGGATCGCCTCAGAGTGTTCATGGCCTGGGAGAGTTTAGCCCCCTTCTGGTTCAGACCTGACATCATGTCCTGTACCCGAGCCAAATCCTTCTCCAGCTTCATCCGGGTCTTCACTGAGTCACTCGTCTACAACACCGTCAACAACATAACATTACATTATATGAGAACTTGTAACACGCCGTCCCACCTTTAACTCAGTGGTCCAGAACTAGGCACCCTTTCATTGTTTCCTGGGGCCACACTTACGGGTGCATGGATGCTCATCAGATACTAACGGGTAGTGCAAGTATTGCATGAAAAACATTTTTTCCAGTACCTTTAGATTAAGCCCAAATATAATTAACTGATATACCATAATTTACATTTTCTAACTCTAACAATAAAGAAGCATATATGAATGTCTACCCTAAGAAAGGGTTCAGGGGGAATTTCACTGATATCCAGCCAACATATCATAGTTTCTGTACTTTTTATACAAACCATGCTTCAGGCAAGGCATGGTATACACAGAGAAGATACAGAGGCCTGCTGCATGTGGTAGGACACTGTCAACCCCATCTGAATTGTTATGAACAACCCATTTCACTTCAGATGACCCAAATATACCTCTTAAAATAAAATATGCTAAGCTTTAAAAATCTTCTCTTGGCATGCCCTACACCACCTTGAACTAACTTCAACTATAAAATTTGGGACATTATACAGCATCTTATTTTTGTTATTAATGACTTGTGACTTCGGATGTGCTTACTTTTAGATTTGGATTGCTTATGACAGGTACATGTACACACTGGTGTGGGTCTGTACCATTTTAGAAGATGACATAGATCAGCATTCAAATTCCTTCAAAAAATGATACAAGATGTACTTGATGTAACCACCAGCACTCTCTAGGGACAGCCTAAAAGCCAGTCTCTCCCGTCTGTCGATCTGAGATCAGGTCTGGGTATTCCAGCAAAACGACAATAGGTACTGACCAAAACCACTACAGATGGACTGCTACTGACTTTCTCTATTCAGCAGTATATATTATGTCAAGAGTGAAGCAATATTTATTGAGTTATCATATTGCATGGCACACATGGTGGTACCAACAGCTGATGATTCAAGGAGGCTAATGATCAAGCTCTGTATGTGAGGGCATGAATATCCAAAAAACCACTAATACAAAATGAAGACGATCACACTTCTAACATTTTCAAAACAGTCAAAATGACACTAAGTCACACTGGAATTATTTTTATTTATATATGCAAACCAAAGATTTGTCCTCTGAATTATTTACCTCTCACAACCTGTCAGCTCTAGCACTGCAGCCCAAGTGACCCTCACAAAAACAACAAAATATTCCTGCACATGGAGGAGAAGAAAATGATATTTTCTTGTACAAATTTAATGTTAAATTCATTGCACTGAATTGTTACTTCAAGTGAACATAAAGTCTGCTACTAAACCTCAACTAATTCCCAAAGAACTTTTCCAGTGATGTTGTTAAAATATTTCAAAAAATCTACAATTCTTATTAGCAGAATAAATTGCATATGATCATCACTATTTAGTTACTTAATTAGTGATGACATTTTGCCATCTTAGCCATCTGAAATGACGTCACAAAGTCTGGAAGCTCCCCCTGCACAATTGGTGATAACAAAAACTACCCACTCCAAGAGTTTCACTTTTGTTTTGTTTTCAAATGGACGAGTTCGGAAATTTGTCACGACAAATTTTGTGATCACCACAGCCTGGTACAGCTTTCAGTTCTGTTGATTGCAGCTTCACCTCGGTCTGCATGCATAAGCATCAGCATTAGCTTGCTGTAGACACAGCACAGCAGGGTATTCCAAACAGATTCTTTCTGCCAATATGGAGAAGACATTTCCCTTATAAATCTGGCTTCACTACCAGGAAAGGAGAAATTATGTCATAACATCTTCTCATTCTCAGGATATAGTCGTCCTGAAGCGGTTTTCTAGTGAACTCACCCAGACAAATTACTGCTGTCTCTTTCACAACATGTAAGCATTGTAACATAGGTAGCCTGTGTAAATTATTCGTAAATCAGTGACTATCCAGTCGGACCAAAACACTTCAATTTAAAACTTGAAATATCATCAAATTCTGATTTCTTGTTCCGATGTCAGCCCATGTACCATAAGAACCCCGCTAACAATCAAGAGATGGGGCAATGTCGCAGCAAAAGTATCACGTGACGTTCTACAGGGCTGGTGGTTGGCCACGTCCTTCACAGCTTCTACAATATGGCTACTCGCAATGAAATGTCCGATAATGCCCTCTACCGAGAGTTGAATTCTGTCTTCTCAGCTTTTAAAATGCCACCGAATTTTTAAAATATTTTTCTGTGATACCTATGGCATTTTTTTTCTATGTATGTTTATGTAGTGACAGACTTTATGTTCACTTTCACATTTCCTTACTACTATACTCTCATAAAAGAACATTTAGGAAAACTGAACACCAGGAAGGTTAAATCTATGTATTATTTTAGAACTATTTTGATATTGGTTGTACTTTGGTCAACAGATTCTGGTGTGAGAGTTGGGAAATTTCATGCCTATATAATGCATTGCAATGTATTCGCATAGAATACATTATAAGCTAAAAGTTGCACAGAGGTATACAAAATAACGCATGTAACATAATCATATTATTAGATATGTGTCAGTATTAAACTGACAGCTTTTAGTTTCATATCAACCACCTTTGCAGTTCACTGTTAAGTGTGGCTGGATGAGCTAGATGTAGAGGGTGAGCTTACCAGAGAAGGGGCACTCTTACTCCTGGTAAGGTCTCCATACACTGAGGATCTCAGCAAAGCTACTTCTCTCTCCACCAAATTGTTCTCGGCTGTCGTCTCCTCTAGCAACTGTACAAGTAAAATCCAAATCTTACCACCTAAAATAAATGTTTTGTCAACTGCAGGGATGGTTGAAATCAGGCGATAAAGCACAGTCTTTCACTAATTCCATAACAAACTTTTGGACTTAGAGCTACAAGCAACTCTACAGGATCTGGACTCTGTGTCAGGACTGATGGGTCACAACAAGAACAATACTTTTTCAGCTCAATACATCCATACACTCAATCACAATAGTTTAACCCTGTGAGGTGACTACATAAATGTAGCATGTCAAGTCATGCACAAAGACAAGAGTTCCACGCCCTTAACTCCTGGTGGTGTTCCCTGGAATTCGTCTTGATAATGGTGTAAACAAATGTGGAAACACCAAGTCCTGAGGAAGCTATGCGTTTCGGCATAACACTACATATTTGCTCATTCATTTATTTGATTAGTGATTGATGCCATACTCAAGAATATTTCACTTATATGATGGCGGCCAGCATTATGTTTGCTGGCCGGCCTTCCCACATATGACCGGAGAGGAAGCCAGCGTGAACTAGGCTTGAACAACTACATCTACACATATTATGTAGCGCAGTAAATTGTTTAAGTTGCCTGCTTTTTGCCTAATTCCAACATGGAATGTTTATCACAGAAAACTTTACGTAATCAGGTCATTACATTGCCTAAAGGGAATGACCTTTCACATTGTAGAAGGTGTACCTTGGAGGCATCAGCCAGCTGGTGCATGACTCTAGAGAGATTCTTCTCGATGTCTCTCTGCTGGCTTGCCAGACGGTCAAGCTCATGGGGGTTGTTCCTGTGCTGGTCTTGCATCTTGTGGATGTCGTCCAGCGTCCTCTCCAGCAAATCCTGCACAACATACACACACACACTGATTCACACATGCACAGATTTTCTGGACACACCATTCATTACAAACAATTTTATTTTAGCTTGTTTTTTTTTTTTCAGAATGTTGTGGTCCATAAACAACTGACACAAATCTCCACAAAACTAAAATCTTATATGACACCTGCAACTCTGACATCAACTCGAGCATAATTTCAAGTTGAAAACTTGGAAAACCATATGCAACAAACAAAAATTGATTCTGGGCTGAATTCTGGGCTGTTGCCAAAGTCTGCTGTTTGTCTGCACCCCCATCTGACCCATTCTGCATAAGCTCACATATGCTTCACTTAAAACAATCATTTAGTGTCCCACAATTCCTGTTTGTAAACTTTGTATTACTGACCTTATCCTCCTTGAGACTGGTGACCATGGTGGACTGTTCAAACATGGCCCTGTCCAGCTCATACAGCCGTTCCATCTTCTCCTGTTCACAACACACAGCAACCAAAACAGAGCATACCACTATTTTCTACATTTATTTTACCACCTGGGCTGAGTGATGCCGCTTGTCAAAGACAAGGTAATTTACAAAGCCATTCTAATACAAATTATTATAGGGTGCACCCCATACCAGCCAGCTCAACCAGGGTTGTCATCACTGTTTTATTAGTCCTATAGTGCTACAGAAAACGACTATGTTCTAACTCAAGAGTCATATATACTTGTCTATGATGGCTGGGTGAAGAATATCTATCATTCAACAATGGCAGCATGTGCCCAGCATAATTTATTGTTGGAATAAAGCAACATAGCTAAGGAATCCATCATGAGCCTTTCCTTCGATCATGACAAAACACCGCTGCTTCAAGCCGATGAAATCCTTTGCTTTGGAAAAGTGTAATTTGTGATTAATTCCAAACAACGCACCATGCTGATTATCCAAAACACAGGCTAGAGGCTTGGAAAACAAATTCTGTTAAACCCAGCTCAACAATGGACTTAGCTGTTCCTTAGCTGTTTGGCCTTACTCAAGCAACAAATTCATGATTTTTTGGGTGATATCCTGGCTTCTTGCTGTTATTGTTGAGATGTAGGTAGATATATGACTGAGTTATATTCTACAGGACCAGAGTCTGGGTGCCATTCACAGCCTTGCACAAGGCCTACATGCTGGGTACCTCTGATGTCCTCGCTATAGTTTAACTGCTCAGCTTATACTTCGATAGTCATAGGTGTTCTTTGCAATCGAAGCTGGCACTGATGTTGGTAAATTTGTATACTACAATATATTGTACTGTACTAATACGTTATTTTCTTATCATTTGTCTCTGGCTTTACTTTTGATAAGACATGGTTGGCCACCATTTTCTTTACCTCCAGGTCCACCTCTTCCGTGCTGAGCTGTCTGATTTCATCCTCAATCTCCTGCATCATGCGATCCTCCTGGTGCTGGCGTGAGAACTCCAACATGCGCTTTGGGGGCGTGTATTGGTCAGGGCGTAACAGGTGCTTCACACACAAATTAAATTTCTTTTCACATTCAAGCAACAACGAGGAATCAGACTGATCTCTTTTTTGCATTCATACGTGTACCTCAGTGAAACTAAAAATATCTACACCACATCCCCATATGAACTACTTTCACTAAAATAGACAGTCATTCCTGTGTAAAACATTTCCTAGCTGCCACAGAAAGATTTTCAAGTCAAAAATGATTTTCAAACAATCAGTCTTCACCCTACATATTTATTTGTTCTTCAAAGGGAAAGAAAACACAAAAACAAAGTTATGGTGAATGAAAAGAGTATTAAAACATGTATCTAAAAATACCTTCATTGAGTTGCACACACATCAGTGGTGAACCACATTATCAATATGGTCCGAAAATCCCACCATACCATCACAACATTTGACTGCATTTAATTTGGTGAAAACAAATCTGAAAAAATCAATGAAGGTATTTTTAGGTAGAGGTTTTAATGCTCTGTTCATTCACCTTGACTTAATTTTTACCTTATCTTTCCCTTTAGCAAAATAATTATTTATAAATAAACTTATGACTGAAAATTCTTGGATTACTACAATTTGCACAGTTTCGCTTGTTCCCAAGCAAAAGACATGAGTTTGAGTTTCACTTGGGTCAGCACTTTCACAAGTGTCCACACAGATGTTTCAATCTGTCCAGGCATGTCCAGTGATACTTTATCACTGACCTTCTTGTACTGGGTGGCCAGCATATAGTTGTCCCCTCCGTACAGACTGCCCATGGTCACCATGTTGTCCACCAGGTTAATCAGGGGTCGGTACACCTCCAGCTGAAAATACATGTATATGTTTGAACATTTCATTCTCATACAGTGTTTTCTAAGACCAATTCTGCCATAAAACAAAACAAAACAAAAAGAATTGGTTTATTGACTGGCTTCTCAAAGCAGTGTTCACCTGGCAATGTACTTGACATCAGTTTAATACCACCAACTCACAACGCTGCTTTCACATTTCCCACCTCAAACAACTGTCAGTCACAGGTTACAATGGGACTTGCTTCTGCCTGTTTCACATCATGCTACTACCATGCACTCTTCATGAAACTAGGCATTAAATAACTAACTAGCTTTTCATTTACTGATATCAATTTTTTAACAGTAATCAGTTCAGTGGGTGGAACTGACCCAGCAGAACCCAAGGGAAACTGCTGCATCTGTCCAGCTATCTGAGAAGCCTAATGATGTAAGCCTGCAGCCAGAGCTAGAGGAGACTGGTTTCTGTCACGAGGCTAGGTCAATAGTTAGTGTCGGCATCATCACAAAGCAGGACTGCTGATCCTCAACATATGGCTGTTGAGATCCATTACCCATATTCTTCTGGGCCAATGGTGGGCATATTACCACCTCCATTTTAAACCTTTTAAGTCATTCTGTAGACATAAAATTAAGGACATGAAAAACCAACTTTTCACCAAAAGGGGCATAACTCTCTGTTGTTGGGATGCATCCTTTCATGTATGACTGTGGGTGTTTGTACACTAGGCCAGAGAATACAAAGAATGTGTTTACCTTCTTCTCTATATCCTCACACCTGCTCTTGAGCTCTGCATACCTCCTGTGATTCTGTTCCAGTCTGGTGTCAGTTGATAAACCTTCATTACTTCTGTCATGAATGAAGGAAGGAAGCCTTTATTTCATAAAAGTAACTAAATTGTATAATTATTTATTTATATGTGTGGTGTTTCAAGCTGTACTAAAGAATATTTGACTTATATGACTGCGGCCAGCATTATGGTGGGAGGAAACTGGGCAGAGGCCAGGTGCATGGAGGTCACATGATCAAGAGATTTCACGAGATTTCAATATGGTGGCACCCTGTGAACCAGGGCTTAAAGATGATGAAAATCTGTCATTTAACAATGATTCAGGTACTTATTTGTGTTTTATTCAATGCTAACATAGAAACAAGAAGCCATAGGACGAATTAGGCACAGGAATTGTTATGTTTGACACTTTGTACGTGACATGGGAATGACTTTTCAGTTGTCAGTCAAAACTTGACCACTTCATTTTTCGAGACAGTAATCAGGATTCAGTGACAGATTTGTCCACATCTCATACCGTTTTGCCCGCTGCGTGGGCTTTAATTATAACTATTGCACATATAACCCGATTGTACTCAGAATTAGAAGGTAACAGACAGAAAACAGATGCTAGTATAGACCATGAAAAGAGAAAAACACCAAGAAGTAAGCTATGTTTATATTCAATTTATGAAAAATACACGATTCAACAGTTTGGAAACCTGGGTGTCACTGTATCCTTAAAAGGAAAGACCACACAAAAATTAAGTTATGGTGAGTGAAAAAACCATGAAAAACTAAATGTGAAAATACCATCACTCTATTTTTTAGATTTTTTTTTAACCAAATTAAAGGAGTCAAATATTTTGTTTCTGTGGTGGGTTTTATGCACTTTACTGATGGTGTGGTTCTCCAGTGACATCACAACTTTTTGTACACCTTAACATTCAGCTCTCAACAAAGTGCTTGATAAGAGCAGCCCTGTAACGTTTGCCTGTGTATGAAACGTTAATACAACATTAAATTTTTGCTTTAGGACCAAAGAAAAGTTGGCGTGACATCACAGGCAAACCACATCAATACAGTCCATAAAACCCACTGTACAATCCCAACATTTGGCTGCGTTTACTTCCGTGAAAAAAAAAAATCTAAAAAATTCAATGAAGGTATTTTCAGGTACAGCTTTTAATGATCTTTCCACTCAGCGTAACTTCATTTTTGCATGTTTTTTCCTCTTTTTACTCATGGTAAATGTATACGTCCTTTGGGGGGGGGGGCGAGGGGTGTAGCCTTTGAGAGGTGTGTGATCTACATCTTTTGATTACACATTAGCCATGAATACAACTTCTTCACCTTTTTTTAGTTCAGAAGTGTTCACTACATGAAGACACGATAGTAAACTAAATGTATCAATCAAAGTTATCTTAGTGACAGATGAGGACTGAGATATGGTTAACACAGAATGCAGTGTGAAAAGAACACCAGAAAAAATCCAGTTCTTAATCCTGGACATCAGTAAATCTTCCCACTGACTTGTGTTTACCTTCTTCTGTACTCCTGTTCACTCAAGCGGTGCTGCTCTATTTGGTGACGGTAGAAATCACGGGCATGCTCCAACCCTGACTTGTTTCTTCTGAGCTGGATTAATAGCAGCACTAACTCCTCATGCTGTAACAAGGATAGCACCGTCTCAAAAGCTTACAAATCTACTTATATATTCCTTTAAATACACTGAATTTCTCAGATTACTTAGCACTTTAACAACAGCACTGATACACTGATAAATTTTTAAGAATAATTACTCCAAAATAGTTTGATTTCAGGAACCACAACATCCTTTCTCTTTTATAAACAAGTGACTATCTTATGGCTATAAGCATGTTTCATGATGAAGGAAAGGAATATCTGGAAATATTATCCAAAGAGAGTAGGTCTCTAGCCAAGTTGAGATGGTACAAAGAAATAATCATAATAGAGATGATGATAAGATCAGCATGGTTGATGACTAGTTGACTGCAGCCCCCACTCCATATGATGTCAAGTTCAGCCGAAAATGTCACAGACAGATTCCCATGTTTCCTTTCAACTAGTTGTCATCAATGCTAATTGATCAGAGCTGGCTTTAACGACATGACTAAGCAACGTATAGTGTCACTCACATGGATCTACTCGCATTTGTCAAATTAATGAATTTCCATCATATTAGCAAATACTGATGGCAGGATAATTTAGTTCAATGATCTGGTGCAAAGTCTGGTCGTAGTTTGACTGGTCGCCTTTGCTTTGGATCACATCACTCCCCTTCACGGTACTTGGACATTTAGTTTGTTGGATTGTAACCTCATAAAGTTCCTGTTCGCAGTGGCCGAGTTCCGTTTTTGCACACACCTGAATTCTATAAACACTGCAAAATCCAGTGGTAGCATACAGTTTAGTCTTTATATGTAATAGAGTAATACCCATAAACTGGACTCACAGGGGTGGATGTTTCCCGCGGCCGCAACCAGTGGCATTCTTATGCAAATTACCTATCAAGAAGTGAGGGGTTGTAAACCCTGGATTTACAGACGTAGTGTCTTTGCTGGAAATACTGCAAGCTTTGAGTTTTTTTCTTCTGAGGAGTTGGTGATAAGATTTAGCGGTTGATATCCAGTATTATGAAAGCCCAGAAATTGGGGCCTATAAACTCATGCTTTAATGGACAGTTCGGTACCCGTAACACACATCACTACACACGACTGATGCAAGACAGCCAGTTCAATCAAGTTCAGCAGACACTTGCTTGGGCAAAGATCCATCCAACCGGTGACATAAAACCAGTACAAAGCTGCAAAGCTTCCAAACCATGGGTCCTTCTACTACAATTGCAACATTGTTGTGGCTACTGGATGCTCTACATCAAGTTCCCATCATCAGAAGCCCCCATCCCCTATCCCACCCACAAAGTAGTTTAACGCTCAGCATGTGCGCCTCTTCTTCTCTCCATTACTGCATGTATACATATGAAGACTCAGTGTACAAATTCATTGCACATTTGATTCACGCTGTAACCATTTCACTGGCACTAAAAAGAATGGAATATAATATTATGGTCAATGTGTGTATCGAATCATCGACATATTTCACTCTGAGAACATATGTGGGGATTTATAACCTTCGTAAAACGGTATGTTATGCACATTTGCCATTTAGTGAAAGACTATCCAAAATCATCCTGAATTAAAACAGAAGAATAGATCACGTTGGACCACGTGTGATGCGTGCAATATCCTCACATGCTCCAGGTCATAGTTCATGGACACAGATGATAAACCAGAATTCCACACACAGGACTTGTATACGGTGAAGTATAGTGGATACATGGGAATTTGGAGAGATCGTAGACTGGTTTGTTTTGGAGATTTAACTATTTATTACTGAAGACATACCTGTAAAAGGATTCACATTTTCAACTGGCCATTTCAAAGTTTTTTATTTATTACTAGTTCTTTTTTTTCACTTGTTTTGTATGTCTGAGGGGAAATTTTGGTTAGCTTTGGTGGGCGAATGATTCCGTTCACCGGATGCAAAACGAGCCTTGTGGAAACCCTACTAATACCTGCGTTCGACAAGACTTCAAGCATTTTTGGTGTTAATTTTCAGCAACATACACAAATCCACTACACCCCTGCGAAGGTACATGACTGTCTGCCCGTTTTCACTGCCACTTTTACTGCAGTTTGCCACAACCAAATTGATTGGTTGAGGCACAGGTCTCAGCCATTTAATTGATCTGTTACACAAAAGACAAGTCCAGGACTGCTTATTTTTATTCTGGGCATCTTGGACAACCACGAACAAAATGAATACAAGGTATATTACCAGGCTGAGACACAGGTCTCAGCCATTTAAATCACCTGTCACACAAAAGACATGTCAAGGGCTGATTATATTTTTTCTCCGCATCTTGGACATCCAATGAACAAAATGAATATAAGATACACTGCCAGTCTTATTAGTCACATCTGCATACTGCAATTAATACGTATTCCTGCGATCACTACCAGCCTGTAGGATTACTCGCTACAACCATGCCTGGTTTGTCAGATTTCACTTAACATTTTCTTCAGTTAAATTCACCAGAAACAAAACAGAACTGCAATGTGAAAATGACCTGCCTTTATGAATCACACCCTTCACAATGACATAGCATGTAGGTGTATATAAACCCCCTTGTGTCAGTTCATGTCTGGGGAGTATTCCCAAGGCGGCACGGACCAACGGCCACACTGTCACTGCCCCTTACTGCACAGCTAGGGGCTGACCACTCTCTTCTCTGATCTCTATCACCAACTCAAATCAGCTAAATTTTAGGGCTGGAATTTATCAGCTAAACTGCATTATTTACAGTACTATATTTCACTTTAAGTTTAGTATGTAAAATGCACTGTATGTAAAAAGGCCTCAGAATGATTACTTTTGATGCCAGCACTTAATTTCTTTCTGATAAATATAAAACTTCACAAGAAACTCTTAAGTGGCCCTATAAGGTGGTAGAATCAATCAAGCAAAATGCATCACTCTACAAAGCTAAACTTTAGGTGATATAAAGTATACATGTTTCTCAACTAAAATTTAACATATAGCAAAGGAGACAAATACAATGTTATAACTTACTGATTTTCCCAGTAGATTTTCTGCATTTAAACTCAGCCGGAGTCTTGTACCATTTATTGGATATCTTGGGAGAATGCTCTTTGTTTCCTGTAAACAAAAGAAATCACCAAAACACTACTACCCAAAATCTCTACTATGTTCATACTATATTTTAAAATTCACAATACATGAAAATTTTAATCATCTAAGTATTCATATTGCATGCATTGTGAAAAAAAATCAATCTAAATAATCAATGACCAAAAAAAAAATATAAATCTGACTTACTTTCACTTATGAATTATTTGTTTTCTTTTAAGATTTTTTGTGGTAATGTGTGTCAACAGTTTGTGCAGTCTGCAGAAAGCACTGATTATTTTGTCAACCACTATGCCATTCGCCCATCTTCTGATTTCTGCATGAGCATCAACCTGTAGAACCTGCATAAGTCCTATATATCATCCAGGCACTTGGGCAGGAAATGCACCGGGGAAATAACTAACCAGAATGTCTGTGTCTGCCATATTGGGATCTTCCTTCACTGTTTCTATAGGTGGTAACCTCTCCTGGGCAGACATATATCTCCGCCCACCACCAATCTGAGGTGGACTCCCCATGGGATTGTAATTTTGTCTGGAATAACCTGATGACTTCCCATGATCTGAAATAATACAATTTCTAATGATAAGCTTTATTTGCATTATTAGATCAGAAATTTGATCAAATCTTAATCATAAGACAAAGTCTGACATTTTCAGGGGTGACTAGACTAGCAAAGATATATCACAATGACAATACCCTTTGGCAAAAGTTGCCCCGAAAGTACACAGTAATTAAAACAATTTCAGCCAAGTTCTCTGTGATCACACACCTCTCTCTGCCAACAGTCACAGGCAACAGGTTGTAGAGCATAGCCATTAGATGTCAAAAATCCAAATAGGAAATGAACATATACCAGAGTTAAAGCCAATTTAAAGTAATTTGTATACATAGTCTGACATACCTCTCCCACTGTCACTGTAAGTAGAGTGCCCATGAGAAGGGATTCCAGCACTCGGAGCAGTCTGAAAACAGGGCAAGTTACAGAAATTATTCTTTATGTGATATGAAAATGTGCTTCACACTCAGAGATGTAGGAATAATTTGACAAGTTATGATACAGATGTTATCTTTGCCTAAACCATCTACCTTTGCAATGCTAAACATATTAATACATTGTGGCTGCAGGAAATAATCTCTTTCATTTGTTAATTTCCATTTTGTAAATGATGCACTTTATATTGAGTCATGAAAACTGACAATATGCTTCAGATGAACAGTAAATGTCCTGGAATTATCCAGTCCACCATTTAAACAAGATGATGTGGAACTACATGTAAAATTTTAGTGTTTGAAAAAACTTTCTTCGCATTATTTCACACGTACATGTACAATGAAAGTTCTTTTTGAACCCACAGGAGTTTAAAACAGGTTTCCAGCTTTTTTAGTCAATGATGACAATATCACCTGGAGTAGAGTCAGTAAAAGTCAGTGGTTTATCAGTATGCTTGTGCATGTGAGGGGTGAACAAAACACATGGCAATTAATACATTATTTATTTATAGGAATAGTGTTTTACACTATACTCAAGAATTGCTAAATATCTCCACACCTGTTACTGTACATGCTATAAAACTGTAGCCTGTGGAAACAGCCCAGGATTAAGCTTATTTTCTATTTTTTTGTGTTATTTTTCAAATTTAAAAGAAAAGAACACATTTAAATAAACCTACACCTTAAATGAGAGGGTTATACAAACTGTGTGGAATTCTATTTTTCTAGATTTTTTCAAGTTTTCAAGAGAAAAGCTGTTTTAAACAGTCATTTTCTACAAAATCCCCCAATTCGAGGCACATTGAAAGTTCCGATATGTTTTAGACCTGTCCAAGGAAAATCCTCATTTCTCTTCTTGAACATTCATTGTGATGCCACAGTGCTTAAGTTTTTACTCCTACTGTTTGATTAACGTGCATTTCCAGTCTTAGATAAATATGTTCCTATATCATGGGTATCATGGATTTTAAGTTCTGTGAAAGCCAACTCTAAAAAGGAAGAGTTTGAGATGTACTAGAGGGCCACATCATGTCCACATGCTTGGCTGTAGGCTGCCAAAATTTGTCTGGATTGCGATGTCCCAGGGCAGAGAGTGCAACACGTCCTTTCACAGATTTGCCCTCTCAAAGCCAGCAATCCCAGTTCCCACTCACTTGAGGTTGATGCATGGTCAGACTAACTACTGCTCTTGGCCTCATTCCTCTGCAGTTGAAACTGGCACTTTTGTAAACCAAAATTACATTCACGACCATCAGAGGTAGATCTGAAGTCCCCACTGAAGTCCTCTATTATGTTATCTATGTGATTTTTGTTTTTACTTTCAAACACAGAAGTGTGAATTGGCAAAGCTAAACATGATGATGTAAGCAATCTGCTAAAATGGCAGCCTAAAGGAGGCTTCTCAATCTTGGATGTTAAACTATTAAATACTCAAATAACAAGCACTGCTGGCAGAAAATTGAGATAATTTATTTAACCAAAAGTATAGATCTTTCATTTAAGCTATAGGATGTATAAATGTGTTCTTTTCTTTTAAAGTTTTAGGAGTCACAAAGATTGACTTGATATTCACACAAGCTGCCAAATAGTGTGTCCAAAAGAAACTTGTAATACACAAGAAAAAAACACACATTCAAATGCATCAAAAAAAAGCAAACTCCATTCTAAACAAGAAGAGACTAATTTTAATGCAAGTTTAGCCATGATATTGCTCAAATATTGCCCATGTGGCATTAAACATCAATCATTTATTCAACATAATACACACCTGCCCAGAGTGATCATATCTGGATGGGAATTTGGGTGAAGGGTACTGGAAGAAATTGGACTTCTGATGTCTGCGGATTTCATTCTGTGCAGCTATGAGCAGATCACGTTGTGTAAGGGGTGTCTTAGTCTGGGCAAGCTCCTCAGCAATCTGCTGTCTCATGTCTGCAGGTAATGGCGGCCTGGAAGGATTATCACCTAACATATGCTCACGGCTGCCTCCCAGCCTACCTCTGGCATCATCAGACACATTCTCATATGCATAGCTATCTCTGAGGTGTGTGTTCCCACCTGGATAATTTTTCAGGTGATCCAGTCGATCCTTGGGCTGTGGGCCATCACCTGTGGGGTTTGTGTGTGGTACAGCATACACTTGAGAGTTTCTCTGATACCCCTCATCAGAAGAGTGGTGATACGGACCCCTGTCAGGGTCAAAACTACTGTGCAAGCCTGGCCTCTCTTGGACAGCTCTAGGAGTGGTTCTATCACGCCTCACTTTAGCATAAATCACTTCTGGGTTATCCATATCCTTTTTATCAAACTGCCAATGACCACTCAAATTTTCTCCCCTCTGATCTGAAGGACTATGGACATAGCTTCCCCGTGGTGGTAGTTCTCCCTCCTGGGCATAGCTTCCACCATGTAGAATTTCCCCACCTTGAGCGTAACTTCCACGTTGTGAAATCTCCTTATCTTGGGCATAACTTCCACGTGGTGGAATATCCATCTCTTGGGCATAACTTCCACGTGGTGGAATATCCATCTCTTGGGCATAACTTCCACGTGGAGGTAGCTCTGTAATGTGGGCATAGCTTCCACCATGTAGAATTTCCCCACCTTGGGCGTAACTTCCATGTGGGGAAAACTGTCTACCTTGTGTGTGAATTCCACATGGTGGAATCTCCATATCTTGGGCATAACTTCCACGTGGTGGAATATCCCTTTCTTGGACATAACTTCCACGTGGAGGTAGCTCACTATCGTGGGCATAGCTTCCATGTTGTGCAACATCTCGATCTGGGGCATGACTTCCACGATGTGGTTGCTCGGAGTAACTTGCTCGTTCATGACGGTAGTGGTGCTCCTGTCCTTGGTCTCTATGGTTCAGGTTATGTTCACTGGGGTAGGCCTGAAGGTGAGGGAGGTCCGCATTGCTGGTGTGACGACTGCGCGAAGGATGGCTGTAGGAATCCCTATCATGTGGAGTCTGGTGAGAGCCCAGGTTGTCCTGGAAGTTGCCTGGCCTTTGTCTGGAGAGGGATAGTCGGTTATATGGGTAGTCCTGGTCTTGGGGGTTCCTGCTGTACGATTCCCTTGGGCTGGGAGGTTGGGCAGGGTACCCAGGGTGGAGGGGTGGGGTCCTTTTGGGGTGCTCTAGACTGGCCTGCTGGGAGGGAGGCTGATGATAGTGGGGCTGCTGCTGCTGCTGCCTGCTGTCTGGGAAGTTCATCCCTGGGGTGTAGCTATCTGCATGCCATTTGGGACTGGGCTGATGAGCAGGGGACTGCTTGTAATAGTTGTTGTTATGCTCAGGGTTGTACCCTCTTTCTTGGCTGCACATGGAAAAGAAAGAGAGCTACATTTAACAAGGATTACATGTACACATATAGACATGTATGTCCAAGAAGACCTCAGCTATTGCAATGAATACTGATACAGAACACAGAACAGGGTCACTTAGAATGTATGTATATGTATGTATGCTTGTATTTTATGTTGTACTCAACAAATTTTCAGTTATATGATGACAAGGTGTCCTCAGAATATATATATAATCTGTGTCTTCTTGTGGCAGGGCATGCCTGGAGCATCATGCTGAAAACTCCAGGCAGGACACCCACCCAGTCACATTACATTGACACCTGTCTGACCAGTCCTGTTTCCTTGCTCTGACCTCTCAGTGTTGAGTGCCAAAGTCAGGCAGCATGCAGTGCCATTTTTAAGTCTTTGGTTATGACAAAAAAATGAATAGGGTTCTTCCTCATGCCAGTACATAACTGTGGTGTAAGTTTGGTGAACTTTGGCTAAACTATTCTAAAGATAGAGCATCTTCAAGGATATGGACAAACAGACAGACAGACAGATAGTGCCCACTATGACAATACCAATAGGCCAAAACTGGCCAAGAGGTAAAAATGAAATCCTGAAATGCATGGTGATTCTGAGTATTTACTTTGAGGGATACCCATTACTAAGCAAACCTACTTGAGGTCTGACTGTGCCATTGTGGCCAATTCTATAGCCCGCGTCCAGCTGTCCAGCTCCTCTAAGTTCTCTGTTGCAAAGAAATGACTCTTCATGTTCTCATGTTCAATCTGAAATACACAAACATGTATATATTTTTATTCATTTACTTAACATTTTGGCTGGAAAATGCTTTAGCACAGTACTAGTGCATTTTAGGAAGCAATATTCACAAGCTATTTCTGGCCAGTTTGAATTTCTTCATAATAAAATGAATATATATATTATATTACAATTATATAAAGCTTATATATAACATGTGGATACACACAATGTGCATGTTTAGCACAACATGATACCATCAGGGAGAGTGGTTTGTGCCTGTGTCGTTATGACCCTCGTCCTACTTGAGACGTGGTGGGCCTCCATGACCTAGAGAGTTAGTGCACCAGTGCGGCGTTATGACCCTGAGCCCCTCCCCAATGCGGCTGCTGTGAGTTCAAGTCCAGCTCAGGCTGTTTTCAGGCGTATGTGGGAAGGTCCGCCAGCAACCTGCGGAAGGCCCAAGCTCTGCCCAGTTTCCTCCAACCATAACGCTGGCCACCGTCAGTGAAATATTCTTGAGTACGGCATATAACACCAATCAAATAAGTAATTAAATACTTGAGACATGGCTTCAGTCCCATTCTCAGACATTCTCATTAGATTTCCCCTGCTTTTTGTGTTCTCCAGGCCACTGTGACAACAAGTGGCCAAGGGAGCTCTCGTGTGGTCTTACATTTACATAAATTTGTTGATAAATTCTTAAGTACGGCATTAAGCAACAATGTATATCTATCTTACTTTAAAAGCAAACCGTCTTGATATGCCATCCCGAAGGTTACAATGGCTGACTCTGTAGCTAGGCAATAAGATGGAGGAGATTTCACCTTTTTCATTTTTGTCTATAAAATAAAAGATGTCAATTATATACATGTAATGCAACTTCAAATTTGTCTATCAAATTACTCATTTACATGGTGGGAGGTATTATAATGGTCATTGATTTTTTGATCTTGATGCACAGTTCACCAACATAATCAATAATGGTCTTTTACAGTAAAGTTAAAAATGTTCAAATACAAATAAGTTTTTCGTTCTATGTGAATGGCAAATGCATCATATAAGTGTACCTTTTAATAAGATTATGCTTTTGAATTCATTTGATATCACAGTGTAAACTGCTGTCACCGCTTTTCCTAGTTGCTTCTTGCCTATCTCTCAAAATGGCAGTTTCATCTTAAAATAACAATTACTAGTATATACTTGCTTTTGTTATATTTCATATCCAGGCTTATCCAAGAACATAATTCGGGAGATTAATCTAATTTCATTTTAGTCATGAGTTTTCATTACTTATCTATGTTAAAGTCAGCAGACTGACCGTGCAGTCATGTCGCAAAGGGAAGTCACTGTGCTTTTGTGATGTATCTAGAAACATGCTTTCTTTCTAATGTTATAAAATTTTCAGTTTTTCTGAATAATGTGTAACAAAAAAGAAACAAAACAATTAAAACGCTTACCCTTGTAGAAATGCAAGCAAAAATCTGCCAAAACACACCATCGCTTTTTCCAGGTTTTCAATGGTGCCGTCTCCTGAGGCAAAAATTAAGTGGACACAATTATCAAGACAGCAAGAATGGTGTCAGCCGTGGGGTTGTACACTTATGTAAGAAGACATTTATACAAACATTATCTACAGGACATTTATACAACCAGTATCTACAGGACATTAATACAATCATTATCTACAGGACATTTATACAAACATTATCTACAGGACACTTATTGAATCATTACCTACAGGACACTTATACAAACATTATCTACACGACATTTATTACACTTATTCAAATGTTATCTACAGAGCATCAATACAAGCATTATCCACATGCATATGTGAACCTTTTGTAATTTCTTGTTTCACAATTATGTTAATAATGATGAAGAATTCTTTTCATCACCTAGCAATTGATCCTGTCAGATCAAGTTGGACCAAAAGACATATAATTTGATATATTTGAATATGATGTACCATAAGAGCCAGAAGACACAACTCACCTGTCTGTATAACCAGGCCCGTTTTGAAACTGTGGAGTACTCTGTTCTTTTGGCTGATGGGGTTTTGTCCAATACCCTGCGAAATACCAGCAACACAGTGATGAGCACAGAATCCTGAACGCTGCAGACTACAGCTGCATAAGTACTATGCTTAACAGCCCGTATGTGCACCACACAACTGGAGAAACACACAAAATAACTGTTCAGATCGAGAAACTCACATGCACTCACCTTTGTTTATTTGATCTTCTTTGCTGTGGCTGTAACAAAACAAAAGGCGGACATTTAATTCTTGTTTCAGTACACCAATACAAGTTCACAGGCTATACTGTAAAGGTAATAAAAACTTCTCAAGGAGGTGCACATGTACCGGCCATATCTGTGTCTCATGTACCTGTACCAGAGACCTGCATTCACACTTGTTTCTCACTAAAGACACGTGTAAACATATGTTTATTTATTTATTAATGTTGAACTGCAGAATATTTCAATTTCAATATGGCTGTGGCCTGCATCACGATGGAAAGGAAATGGGTAGCACACAGGGTAAAACCCATGCTCTAGCAGAGCATTCCATCTACGACAGTAGAGGAAGCCAGCCAGAGTTGGGCCATGTGAGGGTAGAATTTTCTCAATATGTCAAAATGGAAAGTATGAAAATGTGACTAGGCTGAGAAAATGGGCTCCATCACAAGTGTGAAGAGAATAAGGGAAGTGTGACAGAGATGTACTTGTGGGAAGAGAATGAAAGAACTGTCATATCAAATGACATGTTACTGATAAGGAAGAGGAATGTGAAAATGTCACAGGCATGTGGGAAGAGACAGTGAGAAATGCAAATTCATGTACAAGTAGGAAGAGAGCATGAACAGTACTGGGAAAGAACATGGAAGTTATCATTCATAGATATGGTAAAAAGTGTCAAAGATACATGTCAGTTAGTTGACGTGTCATAGACATGGATACCTGCACATCATCACTAATACACATGTATCTAGTGACAGTTGCCATTTTTTCTCGTTAATGAACTGAATGATCTCACACTTTCACACAGGAAGTTGCTACCCATGCAAGTTTGTCCAGCCTTACGGGATATAACACAACTGCATTATATCCTATATCATGCCCCAATACACATGCATGAACTACTTCCCTGATCGACAATCTCTGACAGTACCACTTATGAACAATACGATAGAGAATAAGAATAATGAAATCCCCAGCACACTTGTCCCTTCCAGCTACATAACCTGCATATCTCCATCTTACTGGGATTAAGTTCATCAATGTTGTCTCTTTAACAATAAATCCTGTTCTTTTCCCATATGGCATATGAATATATCTTTTTTGGACCGAAATGAGAATGAGAAATTGGTCTTTACTATTACATCTATTTGTGTATATAATTTCTAGATGAAATACCTTCATTAATACAGAGTTGATAAAATACCTGAAAGAGTGGGAGAAAGGCTTTAGGCCAGCGACGTCTGATATATTGTATTTAATATAACTGACGGTTTTTTTATCTGTTTCTGGTCAATCCACATGTAGGCATTCATTGTCACTTTAAGGCATTCACAAGACCAGTTGACATAAAACTAGAACAGAGATAAATGGACAAGAGGCTGTAATGTGTGACCATTTGCCAACTACCAAACTGTTATCGCCCCTGCAGAGAATTTAAAAATGTTAGGTTGAGTAAATGGATGTATGGGAATGAAGTAACACAAATTGTTAACAGTTTCAATTATTTAGGAATAACATTTAACACAAAGTACATTAGCTGCCCAAAGTTGAAAGGCATTATTTGGATTGGTAAATTCTTTAAAAGAAAGGACAACACTAGAACAAATGTATGTATGTATCGATAAAGAATACCATAAAAAGTTTAAAAAAATTAATTTCTCACTTTGGTGATGTGGGTTAACCTAGATATCGAAGTTCAAAGTAAGCAAAAACGCCCTCGCAGGGAAAATCAAACAAGCTACCATGCTATCAATTTTAACCAATCAAGGGCCAGATATTTCTACCACCCAAGATGGCATCTGTTTCTGTTGTGATGTCAACGGTTCCTTGTTCACTATATTGCCATGTAGAAGTAGTGTTAAATCAGATGTTTTCTTTCTGATTACCTGACAACTGTGATATATTTTAAAGCCATTTTCAACATGAAAGTGGTTGTGGAATACGTGTGGGGTTATTCCCAAAGGTTTCAACCAAGAGGCTACAATGCGTGGCCTTTGCATAGTTGAAAGAATGAGGGAGTCGGCACTTCACAGGACAAAGGGATGTCTCGCATCTAATACCGAAGAGCTTATGGTACAGATGACGAAACATCATGTTTTCGGTTTTTCTAAAATGGCCTGGTAAGAATTCCAGATTAACAGTTGTTGTCTTTTCTTACAAAGACACAAGGTTGCTCAAAATTTGGATTTTTAAATTCTGTCTGCGATGTCTTAATGAAGTTTTGAAGTTTGTTCACAAATCAGTCATGCTGAAAAAAAAAAACATTCACTGAGTATGCAGCTTCTAAGAGCCCAGACAAGTTCTGTTGTCATTCAAATTCAACACAAAGAGGGCAATTAACAGGGAAGGAAACTGGTGGTCCCAGGTTAAAAATGATTTAGAGACACAAGGCTTTAGTTATATATGGAAGCAATTGTGTGTTGAAAATGAGGATCATTTTATACACTTGTTTACCCAATCGGTTAAGGATTATTTTATACAACTAGAACCTGATCGTTTTGAAAGGGGTCTGGTTATAGTGTAGTGCAATTGCAGCATCATAAAGTATACGATGGTCTTCAAACAAAAGTATTGTTTCAAACTTTCTTTCGTGTGGTCATATCTTGGATTTGGATACTTAAATGAATTGCACATATGGGAATGTTTGAGTTAACTCCATTATCGAAGCCTTAAATTGTGAAAGCAAGACATGCTTCTTTGAGCTGACAGATTAGCTGGGTCAAATCTACACCAGAATGAAAGAGATATATTTTTTTCAAACTCGGGCGAAACAGATCAAAACTTGGTTTTACCAAGAAAAGTTACTGACTATGTATTAAGTTTCAATTTACAGTATACTAAACATGCTTATGCATCTGAAAAGTCAGGTAAACTGCCAAAGTTCAAAACATGACCAAAATAATGGAAACAGATGAAACGCCTTGAAAATTTGTCAGTATCACGTACGTATCTGACAACTTAAAAGAATTAAGCATTCACAAATTAGGTGAATGCATTTTCACAACACCAAACGTTTTGACCTTTACCTTCACTTTTCCCCATGGCACCCAATGAACAATGGATCAATAGCACTCGCAGTGAAGGGCATTTGACACAGGCTTTCGTCCCAAACACAATGAAGTCAAATCACAGTATTACTACATTGTTCCTGGCCACAAGTAGATTTTCATATGGACAGTATCTCCAAAACAAAGCCATTAAGTTGTGCTTGGTTTGTATACATTAAGCAGTCTAAATGTACTGTAGATAGTGTTTCAAAGGTTTGGTATATACATCAATCTAAACCCCAACTGTGACAATGGTACATCAAAACAAGCACCGCTGGAGGTCCCACTGGGGAAATACTGCAGGACGGGGTTTGAAGGTTGTCACACATGCCAGGTAAATTGTAGAAAATGGTAAAACTACTTTTAAATCATGAGGAAATGTCTGACCTGAAGATCTGTTATAATTAATTCTACTTGTGCCATTCATGTACATGTACTGACGTAGTGACATGTACATGCATCAAGTTACATGAACATGTATGCTTTATATTCATACATGTCGTCTGCCTTTGACCTAAAAACTTCACCCCAAAAATTACATTTTTAGAGGAAAATAGTAATTATAAATAAAATACATTTAGTGTTGAAATTTACAGTTTTCTTTAAGGATATCACCCAAATGTACACATATCTTGCAAACGAACGCTCACGATCTGGCCAACTGAGTCACATAGCTATGGACGAATTTTTCGTTAAATACAGTGTATGACCCAACATGTACAACATGTATTAAACCTTTTGATTCCAGTGTAGTCCAGTGCAGTGATTTCATAAAGCCCACACTCACACCGTCATCAAACAGCCCAGTGAGAATGCACCGTGTGGAGCCTCAGCATTTGCACCTGAGGGCTATGGGGTCTGAATGGCATGACTCAGTCTAGGTTAGCATGTGCTTTGTTATCTATGCACATTATAAAAGCTGTGGCCACCTACACCATCAAACCAACTCTATATGCAACACTGGACAAGGTCAATACTTCAGGTTTCCATCAAGTGACCATAACCTGTCATTTTTGTACAGGTGGATATAACACACATAAGGTACACATGAAAGTGGATTCTCATGCCATTTCACACACATGCTGAAGCTCTTCCCTAATACAATATTTTCTTTTCTTTACATGAATTTTTAGCCTGACGAAGACCCAGAATCAATTTCAATGTCGGCATAAACTAGACTAACACTTGAATATTTGTGGGGATTTGATTCATGAAGGAATAGTATATATGTAAAACTGTATTGTGTTTACCTCTATGTATGAATAATCTCTATACTACTGATTTCAAACTTTCCACATGCTATGATCATGTCTTCTTTTATATGTATCACTAAATAGAGATATTTGGTTCAGACACTTTGGGGCAATTTAAACCCCCAAAATGATCCTGAACCATCATATAGCAATAAAGTATGGCAGAACAAAATAAACATCAACAATACTGCACCTGTGAAATCTGAATATGACATCATTAAAAGCTACGTGAAGATTATCATTTATAGGTTTTTCTTCAATGAACACAATTATGGTGACCCAGCCTCAACGCACAATATCCTCAGTACATTGATAATCAGAAAATCTGGCTGCATATTTAACACCCAAAGCCATTCTAACATAGGTAACACTGATGAAATCAAGAACATGTAGGCATGCTGTACATGTATGTAGTATGCTGAGCTGTATAATGAGTGTATGTGTCAGGGTTTATACCACCTGTCTGGAGTCTGCAGGTCTAGGGACTGAGGGGCTCACTGGCTGGCTGCTGAAACAAATCAAACCAGAACCTATAAGTGTTGACACCATATCCATATGTAGTTATCATGACCCAACCATCAAACATATAAAGCACATGAACCATTTGACAGCACTGGATAAATGGTTGTGTTGTGTGCTTCAGTGTGACATTTGCAACATGTACAAAGAATCAAATGGAACAAAATCTTTACAAACCGAAGTCTGATGAATGAATGAAAAAAGGATCATGGCTTAACACCACTTCAGCAGTATTTCAGCCCTACTGTGGCGAGAACATGTTTAAACCTGGAGTCGATATATGGATATTGAACGAATGATTATGGCTTAACACCACATCGGCAATATCTCAGCCATATCGTGGCGATATGGATATCGAGGCAATGAAAACATGCAAATGTAAATAAAACTGATGAACTTGTTTAAACCCAGTTAAGAAAACGTAACAGCTGATACAACTCGTAAACCAGTACATTTATATAATTAAATAATTTGTCTACATATATATATGATCTGTAAAACTACATGTATATCTTATGATATAGGCATTCAAAAAGTGAATGACAGCAGCGATGCTGTGAAGTAATTCAAATGTTGTCAACTGTGTAGAATCTTTACTGAAAGTCTACATGTACACAGTCTACTAGAATATGGTTGATGGCTTGTTGGGCATCATGATCAACACACTTAGGAGCACTACTCCCATCCAGGACAAAACTGTGTGTTAGACCAGAAAGCTCAACACAGCACCTCGTTAAAACTACTTGGTGTCTGTGAGAAATTTCATGGGAATAAGAATTTTAACCAATGAAAGGGTAAATAGCATGCAGTTTATTGTGGACCTGCAAGTCACATTCCCCATGCCAAAGACGACAAATGTATTTAAGAATATTTGACCTAAGAAATTTTTATTTCTAAAACAGTTTTATTTAGGGCCGCTTTCGCTTCCCTGTCTACGACTGTGTTTCCATGGATACCAATATGACATGGTATCCAACAGAATATAACATATTTACCTCTTTTAATTAGTTTCCTATGTAAGGCTATAATTTCTAGAACACACAGACTTTTAGATTTATTGTTCTGAATTGCCAAACGACAGGATAGCGAGTGACTGTATTTGACAGCTTTCTGGCTACACCCAGAAGGTATGGTACAGCCTCACCCGAAAAGATACATGATGAAGATCGAAAGACGAGTGCCACACACCAAAACTTTGCTGAATTACAAGAGGGTTTGTATTGGATTTATTACAATTACATAGATCAAAAAATCAGTTTAGCTTGTGGAAGAAGCCAGAAAAGATACTGGGGGCTATATTCTCTAGCATGATCTTAGCTTCCACAATATGATTCTGAACACGAAGACCGAACGAAGGAATCTTGTTGGGACATTTATTATATTTATCTTCAGTCGTAGGCAGGGTTTGTTGGGTGAGCTTTAAGCTTTGCAGCATATTGAAGGCCAAGTTTAATATTTCTATTACACAATGAAGGCTCATAGCCCACAAGGTATAAACGTTCTACTGGTGAGGTTCTCAATGTACCAAGGCTGAGCCTCAAACCTTGGTGAATCCAACATTTTTAGGTACAATTTCCTCACGGAACTATAAATGATGAACCCATAGTCCAATTTAGACCTCACCAGAGAATGATATAAATTACGTAAAACCTGAAAACTGAACAGTCAGCACCCCAGTTGATGACAGACATGACCTTAATTATATCAAGCGCCTTTATGCATTTAGCTTTAAGCATTTTAATATGGAGAATAGAAGACAATGTACTATCAAATATAACCCCTAAAAATTTATTTTCTCCAACAATTTTACCTGGTTCTCCACAAAATGTACATTGTTGTTATGTTTTGTGGAAAACCGTTTCATCTTTGTGACACCTCTGTAAGACCGTCTAGCTCACCATCTCGGTCTCGAATTATCCTCTAACAACTGTTCAGCGAGTTGTGGGGAGAAACGAAGATCGAGACTTCAGTAATTTTTCTTACAGACAATAGGTTTATGCATCTTCTATCTTATGGACGGACCGTCAACTTGCTAGTACATACTCAGTAGACCAGTAAAGCTAAAAAATAAAATGAAGTTCTGCATTTGGCATAAAATTCAAACCTGATTAACTCTTGAATAATCAACTGAATGTGATGTTTACAAATTTCTAAGCTTTACTTTGCCTACCATAATTCTTCTAATTTTTGCGACACCTGATCTGCCCTCTTTTTCTGGCACACAACTAATGTTTACAGGGATACAAAGGTTCTTTTTTTCTCCCATGGTTAGACCATCTAATGACCTACATATCAATATCATTACTTTTTCAAACTGGGAGAAAAATGTAATTTTCTGTTTTCAGCAGGACTAATATGTCCCAATAATAAGAAGAGTTAGGGTACATGTTCTCAATACACTGTATTCTTACATATTATCAAACAAATAAAGAACTGAACAAAAATGAAATGTATTCTTGAATGCTGCAGCTACATGTGTCTCTATTCTAAGTCTATGCTTTAGAAAGAGTAATATGACCACTTTACCTGACATTCTTTAAATCACTGCATATAGATTTCTTGAAACAAGAGCAAAAAACCTGACAGGAGATGTACAAAAAAAGTACTTCCAAAACAGTTTGCAGACAGCAAAATACCTGCATTACTAGGTGTAACAAATATGACGCTGTATTTAAAAAGGCACACTATTGCTATTAAAGCTGAAGTATCACATATTCTTTTTTTTACTTTCAAATTTACTGGAGGTCTCTTGACATGCTTCAGCTTACATCATGCTTCTGACGTAAGTCAGGTTACCCATAAACAAAGAAACAACCCTGTAAGTTATGTGAACAATTATTGGTGAAAGTTAGAGCTCTGTTGCATTACTCAGAGTAAGTAAACCTCGTTCATGCTCATAAAAAATAGTAAGTGTTATGAAAACAGACAGGCTTGAGAGTTCTGAATATGGACATTCAAAAATCTAACCCCCCCCCCCCCACAAAACCCCGGAACAAAAAAACAACCATTTCAATTAAATGGCAATGGCTTAATTGCTGTATATGTGTTCCATGAACATGTCATACAGTTACACTATTTACTTATACACTGACTGTTATTTATACCATGGAGGTAAAACAGAAAGAGACACAACTCAGGCCCGTCAAAGTGTCCAATATCAATACTGACACAGTAGGACATGAGCTTTGTTTTAACAGCGGATTAATGATGGCTCATCTGTGGATAGGTAATTGTGCAGGTGCTCTCGAGATTAGTAACTTTGACACCTGTTGTGAAAGGTGCTCAGTCCCTTGTCGCATGTCACTCACTCAATCAAAGGGCGTTGTTTTAATTAGTAGGAACTGCACGCAGATGTACCTATGCGCTCACTGGCTGTGCTTTTTGAGAAATACACGAATGTGAAGTTGATAGTAACAGTTATTTCATATGTTAAAATTGCTAATTCAAATCAGACACTTGATTCATGAGGATGGAGAAGGAGCATTTTCAAGAAGTATGTGCATCTAAACTGAAAATCCAGCAATCTGCAGATGGTTGTGGGTTTCTCCCGGGCTCTGTCCAGTTTCCTCCCATCATAATGCTGGCAGTTTTCTTATAAGTTAAATATTCTTGAGTACAGCGTAAAACACCAATCCAATAAATAAATAAATGAACCAAAAATCACATATTTCTCCCACACTCAAGATTTAAAATCATATGAAGGTGGGCAAGAGACATTTCTTTCCATACAGAGTTAAGGCTGTTCACAAATCCACACTTCCTGTGTAACTTGTACATTGTCTGGATTTGCACAGGTTGTAAATGTGATGGGCAAGGTGCATATATTTTCCTTTTGCACTATCTCATGGGCTCAAGGTCAAACCGCGAAAGCAGCTCTATCGACTTCGAGTTAGGAGATCTTCAGAGACTTTTTGGAGTATGAGTGATGGACTCAGGGTTGCGATGAATGTCAGAATTTTTCAATACATGAAACACCCTGGGTCCATCTCAAGAGACTAACACCCCTTCTGTTCTGTTTTTTAGTCTAGTTCAGCCCATTATTCTTGGGCAGTAACCCAAGAGGTCAGGTCAAATGACATAGCCACTGTCTGATTATTAACTTTCACATTATTCTTTATTTCCACTGCTTTAATGACTATTCAAGTGCTAGTCTGCCCCAAGGTAGGCCTAAATACAGTTAGAAACTGTCAAATACATCCATGTAGTATAAATCTTTTCACTACGTATGCTACCACAAGCAGTCAAAGTAAAGACCAATATGTGACATTTACCAATCCATCCTCAAAATAGCACAAGCACATTTGATGACTGCTTGGGCCAAATAAATAAAAGGATAATAAATGAAAGCACTACTCCAGATATGATTAAAAGTTTTATTTAATTCAAATGATTGCATATAAATCCCAATAAATCAATGAAGAAAAGACCATTAAAGAAAGCTATTATTTGACAATAACACATAGTGTATTTTGTTAAACACACTGACACTGAGTACTTCTGTGAAACTATTTCCGGAAATTTCTCTACATTTTTTTCATGCCTATATAATGGGCCTCTGGCAATGCTCACCAACAGACCCATAATAAAATGCCATACTCAAGAAAAGTTCATTTATAAGACAGCAGCTTTATTGGTAGAGGAAACTGGAGTGTTCAGTGTAAACTGACTGGCAAATTAGTTACAGGAAGAAGACTAATGGTCTTCAAAGAATGTTTAAGTCTGCACAATCACTACTGTCACCATGCAAAGCTCAAGGGACAGTGAGAAGAGGAATCCCATTCCCTGTAAAAAATGGGTTTAGAACCCACACCTCACGTTTCTGCAGTACAGTGAACCAATTGTTTCTGAACTGAATGTACCCTACAATTACATGTGCACTTAGGGGACATAAATCTTACCGTTCCTGAAAGACAGGTGAGTGTTCCGGTCCTGTCAGGGGGTCATCAAATGTGGTGGTGAATGTATTATGACTGAAACAGAAACACACATCCAGTAAGGACAAAATATAAACTACGTGCATATGTACCTAACACAATTAATCATACCTTCATACATTTCATGTTCAAGAGTGAACATTTCATTCCTGAGATGGATTGCAAAAAATGTCCTGAGACAGTACCCATTTGTTCATATGTTCACCATAACTGGAGATATTCTGAGGAGTCCCAGAACAGTTCTTGTCCAAATAATCAATAATCAGATCTAACTGCACAATTTACATTACAACATTTATAAGGAGATCTGAAAATTTACACGTATAGAAATGTCAGCATATGGAAGAGAGGACAGTTACAAAACTTTACTTGTAGGCATCACAAATCTGCATCATTTCATTGGCTTCCATTTATAACAGTGCAGCTTCTGGGTATGCAGTAAAATGAATCAGTTAATATTCCAACAAGCACAGATTGAACTCTCACTAAACTTCTCAACTGTTATTAACAGAAATGTGTTTGACTTTAGTCAGGAACAAAACCACCCACATAAAGATAATCTAAGGAAGTTGTAACTAACTGAATTAGTAAACAACCATGTACATGTATTCACCAGCATAACTGTATGGTCACGTATTCACATGTACAGATGTAACTGATTTCATGACTAGTTACTCACAAGTAGCAGCCATCAAAACCTGATCACATGAGTATTTTCACACATTTATCATGCAGCATGTTCCGGTAACTTTTATGCATATTAAAAGGAGCGACCTGAGAAATGATCAGTACATTGTGGATGTTCATTCTCTGCCACACACTCAGTATTACCATGAAAACACTACCTGACAGAAAGGGTCATACAGGGCTTCCTTGATCTCTATACACTGACTGAGTTAGCTGTAGTACCAGGCAGGTAATTCAGTAATAAAGGCCCTGTTGCCCCGGGGAAGTCAGGACTAGGCACAGGTAGCTAACTCCATACAGACATTAGGAGTGGAATGCTCAGTGAAGGCTAAGTTAAAGAGTGCTTCATTCATATGGAGTCTGAAGTCCTGAGTAAAAGAGAAAAGGAGGGGGGAGGCAGTGCATGAGTGAAAAACTCATTATGGTGATTATTTGTTGTCAGTCAGCATTCAAACAACAGTGGGTTCAGTGTCAAACACTATGTCATTTAATGTGCCAAGAATTCAACAGAAGTGAAATACAATGCGTGAGAAATTATCTTAACTGCACAAATTCCTGTACACATACAATACAGATGTATAAAGTGTAACAGTATTGTGTCAGCTTTTTCCTTTGTGCTTTTTGTCCACTACTGCTGTAGTTTGTTATCTTTGATCTCTTTTGTTGTTTTTCTTTTTTTTTTATCAGAAAACCTGTTCTCTGGCAAATGATACATAATCTATTTGTCTCGGATTTCATGCATGTGTAGTACACTCATAGTACAGTTGCTACTTATTCCTTTGGTTCAGTATTCTTAGCTTTTTTCTTTTTCTTTTTTTCTCAAGGATGTTGCACTAAATAACACTGGTGTGAGGTTGGTCATGTTAACAATTCGGAGAAGACACACCGATACATACTGAAAAATTCTACAAAATTCAATTCAGAAAGTCTAAACTTTTATTTAGTCATTTATTTGAAGGGCAAGACCTTGTAAAAATGAACTTCATGTGAGAGAACAGATCATTAAAAACTGTTTCTGAAAATGCCTTGGCTGATTTTTTAAGATTTTTTTCACCAAAATAAACGGAGTCAAATGTTTTGATTTGTATCGTTTGGTGGGTGTTATGGTGTGATGTGGTTCACTAGTGACATAATGTCGACTTTTTCATGGCCTTAAAGCAGAAATTTAAAGTCATATTAGCGTTTTTATACACAGGCAAGCATTACAGGAGTACTTTTCACAAGACTCTTATTCAGAGCTCTGAGAATATACACATTATCAATATGGTCCATAAGACCAACTGCGCAATCAAAACATTTGTTTATTTTGGTGAAAAAATAATCTAAAAAAATCAGTGAAGGTATTTTCAGACACAGTTTTAAATGGTCTTTTCACTCAACATAGGTTCATTTTTACCAGGTCCACACAAAAATAAAGTTTTGGTGAATGAAAAGAGCAATAAAAACTGTTGTTTTAATTTATTTTCTGTACATACAGAAAGTAAATTAAAACAACTACAATATCAGAAATGCCATGGAAATTAACACAACAACTGAACCAAACTAAAATCAAAATAACAGAGTTAGAAATGTCTCAGACTCAATGCCTAGTTAAAATGTTTTATTTATTGAGGCAATGAATGAATCAACCCCATAGCTCTTTGCTTACAGTGGAGCCTATCATTAGATTGTCGTTCAATAGGTGTAGATAATGCAGCTTGCTAGGACAATACACTGAAAGTTGACCTGAATGATCCAGCAAACCCTGAGTTACATGTATGCCATGGGTCATATGCAACCTACGCTTACAATTGTAGCCATGTGGAGCAACCTGGGAGGACTTTCAATTAGTGATTAATTAATTAAATTAATTATGAGACTAAAATAATTCCCAAAGAAAATAGAAAAGAAAAAAAGAACACACACACAGAGTCTCTATGTCACAATTACCTACCACAAACCAGCTGATGTTAAAACATCAGTAAAAGTATACTGTTAGAGCAACAGGTATATATAACATATCAATGGTGTGAATACACTCTTCTCTACAGTATCCCCAGGGACAGGCAGTTCCATGCGTCACAGCACAGCTCATGCACTTGGCTTCCATACCCAAACAGGCTGATCATAGTATGCCAGCTAAAAGCTCTATCAACCGGACAAATGCGTTATGTAAGACATCCAGTACCAAACAATGAGAACCAATACAGCAATCGGAATGTCAAATATGTAAGCAGCTCTTTAAAAGCCTGGTATTGTGCATGTACATCCAAATTAGAACAACCAGTGTTATCCCTGCTCAGCCAGCTGACATGTCAACACAGCTGTGAGAGGCTAACCATGATAATATGCTTTACATCAACTTCAACCTTTGCCTGGTAAACAGACTGTATGGTTAAACCAAATTCTGCTCTAACTCTTTAACCAGGGTTCAAGGTTTACTCTTTTTTTTTTTCAGGGCACAAATGCAAAATTTTTAGGCACACCAGGAATTTCTTTAGGTGTGATATATGTAATTACTACTCATGCTGATTCTAAATAAGGTCTTCATAACTTTGGGGCATTTTGTTTTTAGTGATTAAAATGGAAATGAAACAAGAGTTGACTTTCTGGGCCATGTTCAACAGGCTGAAGCACGATGACCTCACAGGATCTTTTTAGCTGCAAAACATCCTGTGACTGCTACAGGTATATGCATTTAGTATTAAACATATATCTACATTTGTTGTAATAATATAACACTACGTTTCGCAGGAAAAGCGACTCTGTCACACCACTGTGCTTTAAACTATTCCCTATTGCCCACATTTTTCGCATTTCCTTTACTCTACAAATAATGTAAAACCATTATGAAAAACATCATTGCATCTGCATATTACAAAAATTGTATTTCAGGTGTTGTGTAATTTATTATTTAAAAGGTTTTTCCTTCCTTTAAAAGCATCCCAGATGCAACTCTGTACAGGTGAAAATGAACACATTCACATGTACATACATGTATAGCTTGAGTTGTGCTTGTATCAAACAACCAATAATAGTATTTGCGTCCCCTCTGTAACTGCCATAGTACAATATTTGTATGGAATCAATGTTTTATGGCCCAACTACATGCAGTTTTAACTGGGACACTGCGTAGATAATTGACTGTCAAACATATTTTTCTTTGGAAGGATTGGCCGTTACTGAAACAAAACAAAAAACAAAAACAGAAAGAAAATAATAAAAAATAAAAAGTAGAATAGCGAGAGTGATATTTTGTCTAGAATTCAGAAAAAGAATTTTTAACAGTGAGATAGTTCTTCATGCGAAGTACATAATGAGCAAAAACATCCTACTATGTCATGGAAACAAATACACTCAAACAATGGAAAAAAAAGCGGAAAGCTTCATAGTGTCATGACAGTTTTGACCATGTGCTGAGCAGAGGGTCATGACCTCTGACAGCGGCGGCAGTTGTCATCACAGAGAACACCATTCCCGGGTTCTACCACATTCCATCATGTTATTTGTTACTAGAGTCAAATTGACACAACTGAGCGATTCTGTGAGTAAATTGCCAACACCTACATGTACCATTCTGGATTCAGTCAACTCTGACCAAAACTTTGATTGGCGAACTGGTCATTAACAGCTTATCATGGTCGCCCAGATGACAATATCCTAGTTGAACATGTGAGGCTACATTTAATTTTTCGTCGGACTAATCAAAATTTTAGATGCATATGCAACCAGTTATTCTTTCCCTATTGGCCCTGTAAACTTTTGTTCTGTTTCATTTTAATGTTTCTTCATAGAGTTTGTTCCCCTCTCCCCTTCACCAACACCTTACAAATAACAAGGGAGAGAACATGTATTAACACTGCAAAGATTAACATTGACATCAAATACAAATGTCTTCTTTAGATTCCTTCTACCAACATTTTGAATTCACATTTCTAGGTTCAATGCTCAATGTCCAGCAAAGATTTTATTCTTCTGTTCTGTCTTGACAAAAGATGATCGCCATTTTCTAATATTACAGTTACCATATATGATGTTTAGCCAAAAATCTCAGACTGCATCTCATGATTCTTGCAACTAGTTGTTATCATTGCTATCTGATCTCACCTGGGTATCAGTGGGGTGAGAGAAGTGTGTTGACAAAACCGATCAAAACACTCACATAATACCCTTCTGTTTCTATAAGACCTCACAAAACCATGCATATACAGATGAAGTATATAAAATGAAGTATACTGAAGAACTTGACATCAAGTTGTTGAACGGCTCGCTAAAAAATTTTAACCGTAAAACGTTCCAGACAATCGCATGAATTGAACACCTTGTCAGCACGTCATTAAATGTGGCTAAGATATTTTACACTAAGCATGCCGGTTTTCAAATTCTTCCTCGGTCATTTTACCCACAGACCTCAAATTCATTACAGTTACCTGCACATGTCGAATTAATGAACTTACGTCATATTATCACAGACTGATGGCAGGATAGTTTTAGCTCAATGATCCGCAGCACGATCATAGCTTTCTTGACAGTAAATGAACATCAGCTGATTTTTCTCTGCTTACAGTTCACATAAAAGTGACCAGTCAAAAACAGGCACTTGACCACAAGAACATGCACATGTGCATGGTGTGAAGGTCTGGAGTGTTAATCCATTGCTCTATAATAATTAATCTGTCACTATCTGCAGATGCTTGTTCATCCATACACCTATATTCTGAATGTTGTACACGCACAAAAATATCCCCTATGTACTTTTAGAACTGACACTTTTCAAACCCACAACTGTCACTATATAAGAAATGGGTACTTTGCTGGCTGACATGTAAATTTTGGATGCCAGTTTTGCTGACCAATCGCCTGTGCTTCAGACCACATTATTCCCCTTCGTGGAACATGTACATTTAACTTGTTGGATCGTAACTTCATAAAGTTCATGTGAGCATAGGCAGAGTTCCATTTTTGCTCAAACCTGAATTCTGTAAATTCTGGTAACATACAGTTTCGCCTTTGTATGTAATACAGTAATATGCCAGATAACTCTTTCGACTGCGCATGACTGGACTTCCTTCGCTGGTAGATAAACAGACAACTCGTCACTGTGTTGAAGGCTTTGTACCTGTAAGGAGTCACAAAATTCAGCCTATTTCGCACATTATATCTGTCTGTGTGACATTTGAGACTATACGTGGGTTCTAGGGCTGTTTCAAGTGGAAAACTGTGAAAACTGTGAAAATCACAGAAAAAAAAATTAGATCAGAGCTCTACACTGAGCTCCACACTGACCTGTTGCCGAAGCCTGTAATATTAAGAGAGAGACATAAATGGCCATGTGCTTCTGTTTGTCCACCATACGATGCGTTCCTTCATGCACAATTATGGACAACTCCAAACCGCTATATGGTTTATTCCTTAGACTGAACTCACAGGTGTGGATGTTTCCATGGCCGTGCCCAGTGGCATTCTTATGCAAATTACCTGTAAAGAAGTGACCTGTTGTAATCCCTGGATTTATAGCTGGATAGTTTTTGCTGGAAATGCTGCTAGCTTTAAGTTTTTTTTTTCTGAGGAGTAGGTGGTAAGATTTAGCAGTTGATATCCAGTATTATGAAAGTCCAGAAATTGGGGCCTCTATACCTGTGCTGTGGACTATTT